>BGPR01028110.1:0-20201 GCA_013235015.1 Araneus ventricosus | reverse complement strand
TTAAGAATTATACTTTTTGATAATTTTATCAAATACTTCTTTAGTCATTCCTTTTTTACCATATACTCTTTAAACATTATTGATGATTATTTTCGGTATGCAATCGTGTATTTTATTAAAAATAAGGAAGATGTTTTTGACTGTATTAAAATGCATCATTGTCAAGTAGAAAGGCAAACGCGCAAAGGGATAAAATGTGCTCGATTGTATAACGGAATAGAGTTTACAGCTAAGATATCGAAGATCATCTTATGAAAAAAGCATCTAGCTTAAACGTACTTGAAAATTCGGTGTGGCTGACAGGTTCAATAGAAATATAATTAAAGGGATTAGAGTTATAGTAAATAAAAGAAAGTAACCTCATACATTATGGGTCAAAACAGTAAACACAGTTGACTGTCGAAGAAAAATATTTCCCCCTAAAGTCCTTAGTGCGAAGTCTTCAAGTGTCTGGGAAGGGAGGTTTATTTCATTAAACCACTTGGAAACTATTATCTTACATGTACTTGTGAAAATTACATTCCATAAAACTTAATGATAAAACAGAAAAGGGGATATCATTGAATTATGCAAAACATTCAAAGGGATTTACAAATGGGAGGTCAAAAGTAGTCGTAATTTTGAATCCGAACATGTGAAATATGATGCTAAGAAGGTTGTGCATGTTATGCCATCTGTAAGAATTAAGAACCGGTTTAAATAATTTTAAATATAACATAAAACTAATTGTGTATTTAACAAATAAGCAGTAATGGAATGCTTTGAAAGCAGTCGCTCTAATCTGGGTGACAAAAATCGATCTGTTTCCCTTTTCATATTTGCTTACATATAAAATTCACCAAAAAATAAATAATACAGCACGTGTTCTTATGTATTTGCTTTTTCACATTATATATATTTATTTAGAAACAATATATATTCTTTTCAAACACAAATACAATTAAAGATTACTATTTATTAACCCTATCATACAGAATTTATTTTCCAACAGTGGTTGCATAACTCTATCTAAATACATAAGGAATATAGGAAAAATAGTTAAATAAAATTTTACTGATTTCCTTAATATAAATAATTAAGCAAATTTTTATTCCTTAATTATTGAGAAAACCTACTTGAAATTAATAATGTAAACAAATTTTAATAAAAATATATTAAATTAGCCATAATTAATTTTAAAAAGAAAAAGAAATTAAGTGATACAATGCAGGGTTTTACTGGACAAATAATTATAATTATATTGGAGATTGGATTTAGATTAAACATGTTTTTCCTAGCCTTTATGGTCGAAAAGTCAACAATTACTTCGTCAAAATTAATTTTCTTCAAAATGTCTCTTTCCATGTTAAGAAATGCAAGATCACTTAGCCGATCTTGCCCAATGTTTGCTCGTAAAAATGCAATAATTAATTTCAATTTTCTGAACGAGTATTCGAAACTAGTAATCGACACTGAAATTGTTAAAAGTATCTGAAATGCAGTTCTAAGATTTGAAAAATCATCGTTACGGAAGAAATTATAAATGTTAAAACTTCTATTGCAGTTTTATGAAGAACATTTTCCCTATCACGCAGCAACATTTTGCAGTCACATATTTCTGCATAAACTTCCGGTCCATCAAAATCTCTGTTGTAAAATCTGCTTAGATCTTTACAGCTCATTTGTACATCATTGTCAAGGGTTTATTGAAAAACTTTTTTACGTCCAACAAAAATCGAAATTATTTTGAATTGAGATCATTCAGGCGATTGAAGCGTGATTTAATTTCTTGTTCAATAGCATCGAGTCGAGTTCACTTTTCTTGATACGGTGAATTTCCTCCTCCTCAGATAAACCAGCGTCTCTAGCAAGCTCTCAGGCCATTTTTCGTCTTCTTCGTATACGGGTTTGAATATCAATTCCCATTTTTCACATATTAATTTTGCTTTTTAATGGCGTTTTGACACACATCATCTCGAATTTCTGCTATTTCAGTAGTTAAGGAGTTGAGATCATTAAACGCCTCCCTGAAATTCATTTGAGGATCTTGAAGTCTTTTCTGAACACGATAAATTTTTCTCAAAATTTCTTGCCAAAAATAAATTAAAGTTAATTATATTTTGTAGCCAAATCATTGCTTCACTTTTGGTGGCTTTCGTAGAATTTATGTCCTATGACAATGCTTCTAGTAAGTCTACTAATTTTTCTAATTCACAGACAATATCATTAACCGCATCAGCTCTAGTACTGCAGCGGGTTTCAGATTCGCTTTTGACTGTCTTTTTTAAAGCACTCTTTAGAGCTCAAAACAACGCAATGTTGGGTACGAAAAGAATAGAATCCATTTCTCCAAAAAAGGTTATAACTTGAGGTTCTTGTTCCAGGAGCATATTATTAAGATACTAATATTTCAAAATATGTCATCAAAATACTGTGTTGAAGATACCAAATGATTCAAAAGTGCTGTTATAACACAAATTAAACTTTGTAGACTCGAGATCTTATTTTTATTGAATTAAATATATGACAATAATCGAGGTATTGAGAGTCAAAATCTTTGCAAAATTCCCAAATGGGAATAAAGCGCTGATTAAGCCTTTACTCATTCTATTGAATATGAATTAAAAGAAAATAACTTTTTGACATTTCAGAAACATTATTTCAAAATAAATAAAGACACCAAGATTAGAATATTGCATTCAATATATTTAAGCTATGAATTTAAGGCTAATATTTGAAAGAATTGCGAATTGTTATGAAATTTATACTATTTTGTTTCATGTTTCTAGTTCAATGAGCTCATGAAATTGACATGTTGTTCAATGAAATATTTACTATAAAATATTATTCAGCTTTAAAATGATATTTTAATTAAAACTTACATTATTGTTCATAATTTTATCTTTAAAAAATGGGTCAGGTACGCAGAGTTTTCCAATGGATGAGAATTCACGTTTGAGCGAGTATTCCTGCGATTAAGTTAAACACAATTATGTAGAGAGTCACACTAGACTTTCCCCCCCTGTACCACAAAGAATATATTTCTTATTTTTCCGCCATGCTGCGCTTTCGAGTCTCGCTCAGCTTTAAATGGCGGCGTTTCTCAAATAACAGTAAACTTTTCGGCGGTAAGAAGAACCCGATTCATCAAGAAATTTCCTCCTTTAACGAGATTTCTTACGTTCGAGTACGTACCTTAATGAGATTAAGATAGGAGACAGTAGGGAACCACACGATGATAAAGGTTCTCAAATGACCCTTAAGACTCTGACTCCTAAGCCGCCCGTCACCGGCCATGCAACTTCCATACTAGTGGGGCGGATTTCGGCCGGTTGCTGTTCCGAAAGGGGGGAGAAGGCAGTTGGGCGAGTGGTTATTAAAGGGATCCTTAGGGGGGAGATGGAGATGAAAGGTCTGTCATTCATATCTCCTACTACCCGTAGTGAGGAGAAGAGGGGGAACGGGGCGAACAAATCCATTCCAGAGATCAATTAGTGATCAAACCTCCGTATACAACTGTACTCAGATTTTGAAAACTCTTAGTAGTCAGAGGGTTGATGAGCATTTAAAAAATATGTGAGGAAATTAAATAGATGTCAAAAAATGAATAGAGTGGTTAGTTCCACCACTCTTGACTACTATTTTCTGGGAAATGGGACGGGACGAGAAATTTGCTAAGGATGTCCCATTTCCATTCATTTTCAAAAGACATCAATCACTCTACAGCATCTAGAAGCGATACTAACCTAATGAGGGGATACCCCGCCTCTCCCTTTAAGTACTTACTTGAATACAACTAAATTTGAAAATAGATAGAATGATCTGAATATTTTCCTGAAATTTTAAAATACTTGGGTAATATTTAAGAATTTCAGGAAGAAAATAATAAAAAAAATTCTGACTAAAAACACATTAAAAATTTGCCACGACGGCTCACCCCAAGGTGGGCACCCGGGGCATTAGTACCCCCCTGCCACCTTGCTGTGCCTCTGGCTGTTATAAGGACTCTTTCGCCTTTTTCTTATTTATTTCTCTTGGAAAGAAAATCAGACGCAGTTCCGGGGCTTTATGGCTCCACTACTATTCCTGTCAACGAAGGTCCAAAACGGGGGTGAAAAATATTAAATCATATAGTTTTGAAAACTGGTACACGTGTTCTGGAGGGGCTTATGATAAACATACTAAAAGTTCCCTGTCCTGGAGGGTGAGCTCGCGCCGCCAACTTGGACTACATCCCCCTTTTTTATTTTTCTTTTCTTATCTCAAAATCTATTCAGTTTTCAAATTACAATTGACTTCACAAATTAAAGAGCGTAAAATTCCCTACTAATAAATGCTTTTAGTTTTCTCTAACATTAAAAGTTTCGGAGATTATGTGTCTCAAAGTTTGTTGCCATCTTGGATTTCATCCCGTTTTTTAATTTTTCTTGAATATCTCGAAAACGGTTCTATTTTCAAATACATATAGTACAAAAAAATTAAACTATCGTGACATCCCCTACAAATGCATGTTATTTTATTTCTCCTAGCTTCGACATTTTCTGATATAATGGGACTCAAAAGTTACCGCATCTTGGATTTTATCACCCTTTTCCCAGATTTTCTTGAATATCTCGAAAACTTTTTGATTTTCAAATTAATGTAATACAACAAATTATTAATTGTAAAATTTCCCAAACCATGCCTGCTTTTATTTTTTTCTTTAGCTTCAAAGGTTTCTGAGATATTAAAGAAAAACTATAAAAGATAGGATAAAATTCAAAATTGTAGCAAATTTTGAAATCCATTATCTCGGGAATCATTTAAGCTAAAACAAAAACAAAAGCAAGCGTTTATAGGGAATTTTACGCTGCTCATTACATGTTATTTGAAAATTGAATAGATTTCGAGATATTCAAGGGAAACTAAAAGAGGGGTATGAAATCCCAGATGACGGCAAATTTTAGACCCATTATCACGGAAACTATTAAAGCTAGAAGAAAACTAAAAGCATTTAACTGTACAGAATTTTACTCTCTTTAATTTCTTAAATCAATTTTAATTTGAAAACTGAACAGATTTCGAGATATTCAAGAAAAACTAAAAAAGGGAGGTAAAATGCAAAATGGCGAAGCCACCTTAGCCCCCAGGACCGGGGACTTTTAGTACGTTCATCAGAAGCCTCTCACGAACAAGTTCACCAATTTTCAAATCTATACGATTTAATGTATTTTTTAAACTCTTCGTTGACTGAACTATCATCTAAGATTGTATTACAAATTCATCCACTTTGAGTCTTATTATCTCAAAAAGTATTAAAGTTTGAAGAAAAATCAAATCATCCATTTGTAGGGAATGATACTTTCTTTAATTTGATTAAGCACATGTAATTTGTATATCGAATAGTTTTCGAAATATTCAAGAAAAACTAAAAAAGGGTGGGGAGAATGCAAAATGGCGGCAACCTTTGAGACCCATTATCTGGGATACTATTTAAGCTGGAAGAGAAAAAAGTATTTATTTGTAGGGAATTTCACTTTCTTTAATTTGTTATAACAAATGTAATTTTGAAACTGAATAGTTTTCGAGATATCGAGGAAGATCTAAAGAAGGCAGGATGAAATCCAAGGTAGCGCCGCGAGCTACCTTGGATTGGAGCCCCAAGGACCACGGACTTTTGGAGTGCTTATCAGCAGCACCTAACGAATATTCGTACCAATTTTCAAAACTATATGATTTAATGTTTTCGCTAACTGGACAATAGACCCTTCATAAAACATAAAACTGACATTAGTGAATTGCTGGGATTTTTTTTTGGAGAAAAGGAATTCGTGCTCAAGAATTTCTTTTTTGACATTCATTTGAACGGTATAAATATTTTCAGACGAATGTTCCCTTTTAACCTCTTTTATTTTTTACTTAGTTCATCTGTGTCAAATGTCATTCATGTACACTTTCCGACGTTTTTATAACAAAATATTTTTCCTAGGATGGCATACAATCTGTAAATTGCGTCATGCGACATACATGTTGCACAAATTGTTCAATAGGTCCCTAGAAAGCAGACTGTTTAACCTAGAAGTACAAAATTTCGTTGAATGTTACTTCTTGGGTGTTATATATTCATTATAAGGGATTTTCAAAAATCTTCATTTAAGTTAGGAAGGTAATTTTAATTGATTTTTATTAATTAAAAGTTAATCGAAATTTTAAAGATATTCCTGAATATTTTCAGAGCATATTATTGCGCAAAATCTATTACATCATTTTGAACTCCTTAAGGATAATAGGCCTTTTTAAAGAAATCACTTGGCCACCTGAGGACAAAATCAACATCTTGATTCAAAAACAGAAAACCCTATATCCAGAAAATAAAAGTGCCACAAACTACAATAAGAGTTTCCAAGTCTTCCAGGCATGTCTCTTTCCGGGACTCTGCGCTATTCAGCAACAAATCTCGAGACTAACGCTGGTTACACATACAGCGGATTTTTATCGCGCGGAAAATTTATCGCGCCGCCTTTCCAACAGTAGTGCACTGATGTAAGTTAGAGCTTACACATAGAGCGGAAAAACAAACGCGCGGACTATTTACCGCGTGCGGTAGATATGCAGTCGCGGACTGCCACTATCGTCTGCGGAAGTTTTACCGTCGCCATCCAAGCAGAGGCGCACGTGGTCAAATGAGAGATTGCACACACATCGGTATTTCTACCGCGTTTGTTTCGCTCAGTGTGATTTTCATCTTTGTTGGTATAAGTTGGTTTGGAATCTATTGGGGTTTTTTCTATCGTGAAGATGTCTGACCTTATATATAATGAATTTTTAATTGCATTAATCCAAAAACAGCATGTTTTGTGGAATAAAACGCTCGACACTTTTAAGAACAGAAACTCCTTGTTTCAGCCTAGAAATTAGCAGCGACTTTGTTGTATTGGAAGAAATAGAAAGAAATGATTTTGATAAGTTCATACTTTCTCACATATACGTACTAGAAAGTGTAAAAGTCATAAAAAAAACGTTGAGATTCTCGAAGTGCCCAATTAGCACCAGAATATTAAAATATTTTACCTATATAAATATTTTTGTATATAATATAAATATTTTAATTATATATTTTTCCCTTATTTATACTACATAAAGAACAAGCCAGCATTATTCTGTTTGAGCAAAATATCAGATGCGATGAACAACTTTCGTTCTACAGAGAATTATACATATATATAAACTTTTTCTTAATATTGACTTCTAATAAGTAATTTAATTTGATTTGGGAAAATAAATAGTACATTATTGAAGCTAGGTTGAATTATATTGTACAATATTGGACTCAATATTAAACAATAAAAAAAACTCTTATAAGTAGTAATTCGAAATTCTGAAGCAATTGAAGAATTTCGTATCATCCTTCCTCAACTCTTCAAACAACGTCTAGAAGTCTCCAAACCCCTCTTTTTTTCATTTAATGGATGAACCCAAATAAACCGATTTTTTCTTTTCTTCATTATTCGACGACAGAATAACAATAAAGCTAGAATTTGCTCTCAGTTCATTTCAAACAGCACCAAGCAGTAAGTAATTTAAATAACTCAATTAAGCTAAACTAAATTTATTTGATGACGAAACCACGCTGCCTATAGTCGATACAGTCAACAGCTGACTCATACGATGGAAATTTTACCGCCGTGTGTGTAAACGCTAGATTTTCGGTGAGCGGCGCCATAAAAATCCGTTGTGTGTGCAACCAGCATAAGATTTAACTTCTTAAAATCACATCACTCTCACAGTTAAGAGGAGCACTTAGAAACACTGGGAGCCAAGATCGAAATGTAGATAATTATTTTATTTTTCAATCCTTCTTTATATCTTTTTCTTATAAAAAGATAGTGGTAGTTAACGTACTATAATGGAAAAATGAAAAATTAATGTTATATAAATTACCTAAAAGGACGGCAAAAGGTCAATTGTTACTTTGAAAATTTTGTACGAATGAGTATAAAGTATATTATATTATAAACTTTATTATAATTATAAACTTTATTATAATTATAAACTTTATTACAATTATAAACTTTTATAAACAAACGCAAAGAAAACACTTATCCGTTCTTTAGCATGCAAGTACAATAGGGTGGAGCGAAAATATCAAAATTCGTCCAATCAATTAGTACTAGGAGCCAAAAGTTGTCTATTGACTAGCATATCACTGGTGAATTTTTTCAGAATTTTTGCATTTTAACTTCATTGCCAGGAAGAGTCTCAAAATTTTACTTTTTATACAAATTTTAAATATTTTTTAAAATAGTTTCGGCGACTATTATTTCTAACGATATTATTAATTTTATATTGGTTTTGATTAGTCCTTTTTAATGTGAATTTACCCAAGAGATTGCAGTATGGGTACCATAAAATTGGAATTTCTTTTGCGGGAACCATTGCACGTGAAAATTTGAATTTTCAGTTTGAGTGTGCTTCGACAGCAGCTTATTGTTCGTTGTGCGTATTCCATTATAAGTTTCATATTTTTGTTCGTTAGAAATTAGAATTATGACTCATACTAGAAAACAGGTTAAGTGTTCCAATATTGTTCTAGCAACACGTGGTGATATATTGCGGTACTGTAATTGGATTAGGATACTAAAAGAGAGATAAGGTGTTTGCAAACCAAAAGAGCATCAAAATTATGAAGAGATCGCTATTAAGATAGAAGAAATTTGGTGTAAAGCTTAAATTTCGGTTCCTCATCACATAAGAATAATTACTTTCATGAAAAGAAAACACAAAAAGCTATTACAGCTACGTAAATCTTATCCCGGCCAAAAGGATTCTTCAAATTTCCAAAATAATATTCAAGTTTCCGAGATGAAACAAAGAAATTTTTTGACGTCACTGCGTGCAATTGCCTGGACTTTAAATTGTGCCGGCGTGAGAAATGACGGAAAGTGCCACTACAAGAAAAACAATTTATAACCGACCAGAGATTTGACCGGCCAATGACTATTTGTACTGTTGATCTACAAGTCACTCAACAGCTTCAAATATCGATATGAAAAAACTGTCAATCGAAACTGAACCTCAGCAAGAAACTACGCAGCTTGATGTTATAAAAAAGTAACATGAATATAGAAGTATCAAACGGAGAAAATGGACAGCTTTAATCATAATTTTACGTCCAGAGGCAAAAAAGTATGATTGTTATTTCCAGAGATCTATCTAAGATACCTGGGCAAGACATGTGCTGCTATACTTGATAGACATAAGTATTCCTAGTTGCATACATGTTCTGTTAGGATGTTTAATATATTTCGACTGAGAAAATGAACGATCATCTGAAACATTTGTCACCATTTGTGTTAAAAATATACGAAACTCTGTGTCCAAGGACTTCCCTTGTTCTTGCATCACGGGGAGCTCTGCTGTCAAAAGAAGGTCGCGACGCCGCCGAAGCACACATAATTCACAGTCACAGGAAATCGATTGTCCACCGAAATCACTCCTTTATACAGCATCACAATTTCCTTCCCGGGAGGTGAGGCACATCTCTGAGATAGCCGAATCGGGACGCTTTACTGATGCAGGTCATAGGATGGAGGCTCATATGCGTTTTAAGGGACCATTTTCATAGGAATAACATTAGAGTATTTATCCAGAATGCTCATTTAAAACTTTTATTTTTTCCAAAGAAGTGAAATATTTTCTTAATCGACTTTAGCTGTTTTAATTTTGTTGTGTTTGTCTTTAAGATTAAATTTAATTCAGCGTTATTTCTTTATCAATACACCAATTACTTACTTGAAGAATGTAAGTGTAATCGTTTTCACAGAAGCTTTAATTTTTTAAAAGTTAAAAATAATTTTACTTTATATAAATGTCTTTAAATAGAAAATTTTATTCATAATCATATAGTTTTGAATATACGACAGTTTAAATAAAACTCAATCATTGGAATTAAGGTGCACATTAAATTAAAATACCCATCTGCAATATCAATATTTATCGAAGAATTAAATCAAATAAGAGAATTCGTCCTTTAATATAGAAAAAGAAGTTGAGTAAGTGGGGACGAGGATGGGTGAAAAAGTGGTATGTGTTTTTTTAAAGTTTGATATGCACTTAGGAGCTGTAACAAATGCATGAACGTATGTAGTGGTAACGTTATATTGACTTTATAATAACATTATATTACTTTATGGCAACACTATATTCACAGGGATAATTTTCCCTTATATATATTCAGAAGTATTCAAGAGTGTAAATTACCTATGGGGCAACTGATAATTATATGCGTAAAATCGACAGTTATCTTTTGCTGAATAACTGACAAAAAAAGAGTGCCGGATTAAAAGCTGGAAAGCACCATTGCCCTTAAAAGATGCGTCCAGGTATATAGATATATTTACGAGAGGGAGAACATGAAACAACCTAGCACAAAGATTGTCCAACAGGCGGCTGTGATATAACACAATAAAATGTTCACAAAATGAATGACAATAGTAGCATTTTTATTACAACAACTTGTGTTTAACATGGCCTCTACTTCATGAAACAATACAATGCAGACAAGTGACAACGCTAGCAATAGCCACTACATAAGAAAGGAATTCAACTGCGTGTGGATTCCTAAATGAGCAAGATCCTTCAGAATGACAGTTTCTTACAACCGCTTAACAAGGACAATTAACCCAGTTAGTATTCCCAGTTTTAATATCCTTCCGATGGCGAAAGATTCGCAAAGCAATCTGTGTTAATTCAATATTAGCATAAAAGTATTTTTTCTACTTAAACTTTTGTCAGTTGTAGTAAACATTTTTGAGATACCATCCGATATCCCAAGTGCTTGAATTGTCAACAGGTGGGTTGATTGAAACACTAGCACCGTAGAATCTTAATCAGGAGTAATAATATATGTAACATGATGAGAATTGAAAGTACTTGAATATAGAGGATTATGACAAATCGATTTCTTCTGTCCAGAAGCCGTAGTATGATGAAGCTGTGGCTGTAAATGCTAGAGCATGTGTAGTGTCTAAGGCAGCGGTTCTTATATAGGTAAAGAAACTGATAAAAATAACACTGCGCCGGGTATAAGATGAACCTTCGTCAGCTGCTTGGAATGCATATACACTAATTGTTAATTGAATTACTGGTACGGCTGAGTTATAAATAGCAGTATAATTTGCTTTTTTTTCTGCATAGTGGCAAATTGTAATGCTGCGTGACGGGGATATTTTGTATTAATTTTTTTCTATACGATGAACAAATAGCCAAGATTCTGCATAAAATGATAATACTGCACAAAATTTTACAATCTGATTATTTTTTATGTTTTTTCAAATGTCTACGTATTTTATTGATTTTCCTGTATTTATTTGTGGAAAAAATCAGGAATTCATGTAGCTTTGAAAACAGGAAAAAATAAGTCCTCAGTCGTAATGAGATACCATCTTTATATGGTCATTAATCATGATTTGAAAATTTGTAAAAGAAGAGTTACCACTTTTAATATTGCAGAAATTTATATATATAATTTTAAAATTGTTCACAGAAATGATGGAATACTTGTAATTAAAATTGCTTCTTTAATATAAGGCTAGGACTTTTATGCCTAGGCTGGTAATTGAAAGTTAGATTAATTTTGTTCGAAGCTAAAGGTTCGAATTCGTTTCTGCGAAGCTAAAATTTCTAAGATTGGATTATTAGTAGTGACCGATACAGCAGAAGAAGAAAAACACTAGTGGAAGTGAAAAAATGTACTGTTTACTCTTCAACTGGACTTCTCGTGGCCCACGTAAGCAAGCAAATTTTAGGAGCTGAATACGCGCAACGATACAACATCAGTATTGGAAATTAAACATTCTTGAGGGCTATGAACTTTAAAAATGCAATTTGTTCACTTTTTGCTATATCTGCATGTTTGGCATAAAGATAATTTTTGAGTCGAGTCAAGGTACGTAATATTTTTGACTTGTTGATGGAACTAAGAAGGAAGATATGCAGACGATTCACGCTTGCTTATGGTAAACGATAGCAGCGCCCTTATGTGTGAAAATTGGAACTAAGAAGCTCCATTCCGACCATATCCAACGAAAACCAACCTAAATGATGTCACGTTGGATCTTTGGTGAGGATAAATGAATGTTTTATTGTAGCATATTGTTTAACCCAGATAACATATTTTTATTTCATTTATTAGAGGGTTATGACAAGTACGTTAGTAATAAATCGATGATATTTGCAAAATACCTATTATTCAAAATTCCTCGATATGAAAACGATATGTTTAAAATGTTTTTAAAAACATTTAGCAAATGTGATTTAAATTAATTAAAAATTTGAAATATTTAAAAAAATGTCATAGGTTTGTCTATGAAATAATATGGAATAATAATTCCTTTAAAATGTTTGTTTTCCGGAATTTTGAATAAAATTTTCCTGTGTAATATGAATGAAAAATAATTTTAAAAGATATTAATTTATCTTTCGCTATTACTGTAGAAAAACTTAACTTATTGTTAATATTGTTATTTATTTTAAACTGTTAGGATAATTTAAGGTAAACATTTTTCAAAAATTTAAAATCAGGACATATTTATAAGGTAAAAATTGGGATCGCGTTCACGATATTTTTAAAATTAAAAAAACAATCTCTATAACAGTTATAGTGTCTTTTGATTCGTACATTCATGGTATAAATCTAAATAAAGCAAAAATGAAGATAAGATATTGAAAAAATAGGTAATTCTACGAAGCAAGTTTAGTACCGTTACCATTCCATTGCCCTCTTTCTAAATTTTTTTCTTTATATACAAGATGATTATAATTAAAGTTCAACTCTCAAAGAGCTGTGAAAAATGAACCGCTGTTTAGAATTACCTGAAATGAGTATACTCGAAGCGAAAAAAGTTTAGTACCGTAACATCTCCATTACCCTTTTTTTAAATTTTTTTCTTTATATTCAAGGTGATTACAATTAATTTCAACTTTCAGAAAGCCGTAAAAATTGAACCATTCTTAAGAATTACCTGAAATTTAAGCTGAGTTTACCCGAAGAAAGGGGAAATAGTATGGCTGAAGACAACAAAAATAGTTTAAAATTTCAGCAATAAATGGGGCTTTTTTAAAATATGCAAAATAGGAAACGTTGGAACAATTTTTTGGATTGATGAAGTTCATTTTTATAATCACGGATATGTCAATACTGAGAATTGCAGAATATGGACGAAGAAAAATTCATTCAGACATGAACTAGTTTTTCTTCATTCTGAAAAAATAAATGTGTGGTGCCGGTTTATGGCATCGTCCATTGTCGGGCCATGCTTTTTTGATGTAGTTCCTGCGAGTCATGTTACTTGTACCGCCAATGGTGTACGCTAAGAATCTGTTTAGCGCAACTATGTCAAAGCATCACTTCAACAGCGTGAATGTGTAGGGAGCACAACTTTCATGCAAGACGGCGCTCCTCCACACATTTCATGTCCTGTTAAGCGCCTTCTCAGCATGGATTTCGGAAATGATAAAATTATCAGCTATTATTTTACAACAAACTGGCCGCCATGATCACCTGATCTTAATCCTTGTGATTTCTGGCTGTAAGTTTATCTGAACAGTATTGTGTTCAGTGGTCCGATTTCAAAATTAGCTGAATTGAAGACACGTATTTCGCAGCACATTTAGAACATCATCACTGATACACATCGATCTGTTGTGGAACATGCTATTTCTCGCGTTGAACTTGTGCCAGAAAACGATGGATAGTACACTTAACATTTCTTCAGCCTTTTTTAGTGAATTAGCTTTCAATTAAATGTGCCGCAATTGCTGGAGGACTTGGGAGTCAGTGTTTATTCATTGATATTTTTCATTAAAATACCGTGACAGTCATGCACATTGAACAGTACAGTTTGTTTCAACAGCAACCAACGCAATGACTGTTTCATTGGGTCACAAATGTCACTGGAACCAGAGCCTTTATAAGTTTTATGGCTTGTAAAGCGCCACTATTGCTAAAATTTTGCACTATTTTTTCTTTTGACAAACTTTTTCTTATTTCACCGAATATATTAAGGTCAAACTTCATGTCATTCTGAGCAGTGATTCCTTTTCAACAGCTTTTTAAAAGTTGTACTTTAATTCTTATCACCATGTTTTTAGGAAGAATGAATTACTTTTATATGCAATTCATTTTTTTTGGATGTTTTGATAAAATTACGTCCAAGTAAGGTCAAAATCATATTTTGTAATCAGCACAATCTTTAAAGTTTTAGCATTTAGTTTTGTCACTAGTCACAAATGTTGGTCAATCAACTTAAACCATTTTCGGTAGCTGCATTTATTTCTGACCAACATAGATAAAAATGAACTAATTAACCAATGTTCTTATAGGGAACATAATTTTCATTGAAGTCTCTAAATATATCATTCCATATATTAGATAATGGTACAAAATTCTGTCTCCATTAAACAATATTTTTTGTAGTGTAGTGCAGAACAAACGACATTACATCAAACAATTCGTCCTCAACCAGTGGCGTATGCCGGGAGAAGGGCCAAGGGGAGCATTCAGCAAGGTCGCGGATCTAAGAAGCCTTTAAGGAAATATATGTTTTTTGCTATTTCTAACTCCCAACTAATTACAGCACTAAAATAATTATCGTAAATTATAATCAATTAATATTTAATTGATTAAATTTGATTAATTTAATTTTAACTAATTAATTTATTTTTTAAAAAACATAGACAGGAGCGGATGCAGAAATCTGTTAAGCCGTTTGCCCTGCATTTTTAATCCTGTGGTTAGGAAGAGAGTTTTGCACAGACTCTTAATGGTTGCTAGGCCGATTACTCCCGAAATTGTGGCCAAAAAAAGAATGCTCTGGCAAATTCAAGAATGATAGTGCTATCTCTCAGGGAAACGAAGATCTGAAATTTTATGGAGAATTCTCTTCTACTTCATTTCCTGTCGAAATAGAATAACTATCGAAGAAGATGACACGAGTGGGAAATCTCTTTGGTATTTTCTTCTCAAAGAGAGTTAGTCAACTGTTAGACGCTGATCGATATTGATAGTCCTGCTACTGTTTATTACTTAGTGGATTGCTGTCAGCTGTTGTTGCTAATTGACACACGTGCTGTTTAGTTTTGTGATCTATAATTCGTTGTTTCTAGATTAGCAGTTGAAACGGCTAGTTTAGCTTATTCGATCAAATTAAAGTGCGGAATACCGTACATGGTGACTGCGAATATTGATGTAGAAGATGGCTTGGTGAATGTTGCAATCGGTATTTTAAGGCATATTGGATTAAACACAGATTTAGAAGAGGAAGAGAGGGAGAGTAATAAAATCAAACTTGTTCGATTGTGGATTGATTTTCCATTAAAAGATGTGGGTAAGCTAGCAAGAGTGAAATCACGTCCACATGTGATATCTAAATTTCATTATATAAATGGCAGCTGGATGTGGACATCCGTTCATCTCAGAACTGCGACTATTAACATTAGTGCAGCTGCGAAGTGCAAACACAAGCAGTTCCCAAAGTTTCTAGCTGGTGCGAATACTGTTCATAAGTCTCAAGGAGCGACATTCGACGAAATTTTTTATGATAATAATAAGTCTCAGCACAATAGATTGGCGTACGTTGGACTCCGCCGTGTTAAAACGTTGAAAGGGTTTTATTTAACAAACAACAAGAACTTAATATTTAATCTTGCGAAAAGAACAACTGCACCGAATATCAAAGAAATCAACGACGAATACTTAAGACTCGATAGATATTTAATGAAAACATTTGTGAGTCAGGAATGAAGATTCATTGCTGTCCAGGATGGCAGTGGAAACTCGACATCATTGATTATAACTAATCTAAATGTGCAGAGTTTATATGCGCATAGTCGAAATGTGGCGACGGGCGAGATTTTAAAGCAGTCAGACATTATAGCTATTCTGAAATTGGATGTATCAAGATGAAGTCATTAAAGTGGAAGGTTTTGAAATAAAGGCCTTCATGAACAACACTTTGAAGAGTAAAAATGATCAACGAGAGGGAAAAGCTAGCGGTTTGGCGATTTATAGGTATCTAAATAGTGTAGCAGATTGTACGTATACATACATTTTAATGTGTATAATAAACGTCGATTACAAGACATCAGCACTGGAAATATTTGTTTAACCGATATTACAATTAATGGTCATTAGCGTTGTTTACCATCTTTTGTTTACATTCATCCGGAAGTAGATGCATCACATTTGGAAATGTTTTTATTCAGCGCACTTCTAAAATATTCTGAGACAAGTTTGCTGATCGATGAAGAGTTTCATACAGATAAAGACGATCCAGTTATTGTTATGGATTACTTTAATGTAGATGTCAAAAGGAATGAGAAAACGTTTGGTTTCATGAAGAAGCATTTTGATTTGAACATGGTGCCGACAAATTATCCTAGTACTCTGAGGAAATCATATAGTGATTCAACTTTTTCAAGAAGCATTAGTCCCAAATTATTAAATTATGAATGTTACTTTTCAAATCATCTTTCGATCCTACACAGAATTGTAAAATATCCACGCGCGATTGAAGAACTAAAAAAAAGAATTACACTCACACGTCACGCTTTCATTATGCAGCTTATCGGAATTTTCTGCTAATTCTTTGAAATAGTGATAACAGCTTTCCAGCTTTTGTTGGCGGGAGATAACGTGAAGATGGGTACTATATTTTTTCAACAGCTATGTTACTGTTTTATAAAGTATAAAATGGCGCATGACAAAATAATTATTTTCGAGACTCCACTACAGAAATACGAAAAAAAATAATAAATTGTCTTCAGAAAACAAAAATACTTTCAGTTTCCTATATTATTACCTGTTTTTTATTTCTAAAGCAGGTTTTAGAACTATTTATCATGACGGAATTTTACTATTAGAATTTTACACAATTATTAGGTACTTTCCCGTTAAAGCCATACCCTGTTTTTAATAACAAGAAACTTCGCCTCTTGTACTTTTAACGTTGCATTATAATTAAGATTTGAATCAGAAAAAATAGAAATTAAAATAGTTATTATGTGTATTTATTATACATATATAACTTATATGAAGTCGTGCAAGGAGAAGAAATTAACAAATCGAGTGTCAGTTTAAGGTATGTGACTAAGTTCGGAGCACTTTTTTTTAAATATTTGAATTTTCAATTAAAGAAATATGTTTTTAATTAAAATGGAACATAAAACTATGAATTTAAATGTAATTTCTATGAAATTATTTTTGACTTTGGAAATATTGACAATTTTTAGTAAAATTTTAGTAAAAAATTACAGTTACGGCAAACCTTCTACTAAAAATTCCTATAAATATATTTCAATAATATTTATACAGTACATTAATAACATCTTTATCTTTGTTATGAACTAAAAGATTTGCAAAATTTCTAAAAGTTTTTGAAATATTCCAAATTTTGTGCCAAAACTCATTAAAAAAAACTAACGTTTCGTTTTACAAAAAATAAATAAATATGTAGATAGGGGTTAGATTCTAGTTCATAACACAGATAGAACTGATTAAAACATTTTCTAAAAATTTCAATTCAATATCTTAAAAAGAATTTTTGTTGTGATGTTTAGCGTAAAGTCAAATACTGAAAAACACAGTTTCTCAGAAAACACATTTAAAGATTTTAATACAGCACAAAACATTTTCTACCCACTTTGCATTCTTAAAATTCACCATATTTATATGTCAAACCCTCTTTAACTTCATTTTTAACTAATTTTGATTTTTTTTTAGCTTTTTGCTTTTTTCTGGAGAGTTTTGTGGAAGGTAACGATTGACGTTTCGATTTCATAACTCTCTCTTTGTCGATTCCCATATATTTTTTTAGTGTCAGTGGAACAATTGGTATTTTTAAGTAATTGAAAATAGGTAACAGTCCTAAATATCCTGAATTAAACAATAAAACTGCAATATATGAACCTAAAAACAAAGTTTTCTGCTGAACAAATGTTTCTTTCGGTAAAATAGTCCACAAGACGTTGTTGAAACTTTCATTATTGTTCTGTGTCATACCATGCAGGCATTTTTTAGCAAGTCTTTGTCACACAGTTCTAGATAAGTTGCTTTTATCACTTTCATGACAGAATTAGGGAGACCTGGTGATTTTTCCAAATATTGTCTTTTGTCGGATAAAGCTCGCTTATATCGACACCAACTGTCTTTCCCATCTGGACACTGCCCATGCATGAGGTTTCGACTGCTAGAACAGCAGTGAAAGAAAGCAGCTATTACTGCAGACTGCATCTTTTCGATACTTCCAGCATTGCTGCGGATAGCAATGCCGTAATAATTTTGAAGCTTGTCGATAAATTTATCGGTTAATTTACCTTTTCCACCGAGTCCTTTGGTTTTTTTTTAATTTCCTAAGCCGTGAGCCTACTCTTTTTTGTACATGTCCTATACATTCGAGATTTGTAACTGTGTCCTCCCCATAGATATCCTTCACTTTCAAAAAGGCCTTGGAATCACCATCTCCGTAGTATTCAGTGTATTGTAATTCTCGTTTCATTACGGATCTTTCAAAAATTCTGAAAGCTCCAACAGATTCCATATTTCCAGATAAACCTTTGTAGTTGGAACATTCATGGTCGCATTTGATGTTCATTTCACACATTTTACAATATTGCGTCATAACTTCCAAATCCAATATTTTCCCAGTGTCGATGGAAATAACTGAGACGCAGCCATTTAGTGACATATGGCCTCTCCGTTGCCACGTGCCATCAACAGAAACACCACAAGTTGCGGTTTTTTTAAAATTTTGCACTTCTTTTGATGCAGCTTTCATATTTTCTTCACAACTATACTTCACTGCTTCCAACAGTTTGAGTTCATGAATTCTGAATGTTTTCTTGCAAACATATGGCAAATTTAAAGTACATAACAATTTCATCCCAGCAGAAAATCCTCTGCCCATTAATCTCAATCCAAATACCAACAAAGTATTTAAAGAACACTTTTTATTCTCTTTGGGAGTTGATGTAAATCCAGCCATAAATCCACATTTGCAAACTATAGCAAAGTTTGAGCAAAGTCCTTCTTTAGAATCTTCAGTCAGTTTCAATCCAGTTGCAAAACATTTTGGACAAGAAAGAATCGAAAATACTCCAAGTAAAGTTTGGATATCAATTATTCTGTTTCCTTTTAACTCCTGAAAGTCATATTCTAGCCCATCAGAACTTTCCAAAGTGTTCAATTTTGTTGCACTTGCAGTAGACACATTATTCTTGGGGACAGAATTTCTGTGCCTGTTTCCATGAAAGCTACGCTTTTTAAACTTCTTAGACCTAGCTTTTGGCATTTTGAAGTGATTAATAAATAAATTAAACTTAAAATAAGATAAATAAAAGAGTTGACACTAAAAATATCGAGAAATAGCCAGTAAACAAGAATAACGCTTTTACAATAACAGTGTAAACAAACTACAAACGATAATAGTATTGCCGTTCAGTAACACAAACTTGAATACAAAAACAGCTGCCAGATGCAAATAAAATTAATAAAAAATAAATAAAGGAAACGTAGATCTATATTTTAAAAAAGATTTGGGCATTTATATTGCTTAAAAGTCACAAAATAGTCGTTCAAACTAATTGTTTACATTTTCACGTCTCTTTAAACGACCACTTCCGGTATCAAGAAACCTTTCCTGTTTATTAATTATACTATAACTTCGCTTCTAATTATTGTAAAAACAAAACTGAAGCAGTTTTGGAATCCTAAATGTATGGGCTATAAAATGAACACATAAAAAAAAATTTCGAATATTTTCACCAAAACGAGGATTTTGGGGTAGTCACATACCTTAATAAAATGACGCTTTAACCCAAAAATAATAGAAGCTACAACTTCCAAACAAAGGTTATGTACCCTTCCGATGGTTAAATTTAGTTTGGCTTATTCAAACAAACTTAGCGCAAGAAATTATATTCTATTGGTTCTTATCACGTGAGAGAAGATGGTAAAGGCATCAAATTATAGTAAAAAAGCTAACAGTTATTGTATGACCTAAATAAAAATTATTTCAAGGGAATTACAGTATAAAGACGTAGTAGACTTAAGACACAATATGTTATAAATCATGCGATAAATGTTTTTATAGCATTCTGGTTTTCAAGACACCCATTAGATAGTGAAATCATAATTGTAATAATATTCAAAAATTAATCTTAAATTTACATATAATAGGATTCGTGTA
>BGPR01028109.1:2644-20201 GCA_013235015.1 Araneus ventricosus | reverse complement strand
CGCCAAAACGCCACAAAAAACCTTGTATGGGAGATCCTCTACATCTCGGTAACTACATACGTTAAAAACATAACTAATGTCTTATATTAAAGATAAAGGGTAACAACAGAAGTATAAAAAAATTGAAAATCCGAATTGTAATTCATCGACTACTGATTCGAAAAGTTGGGCAAGAATACGCATGAATTGGTGACGTCACACGCATGAAGTGCGCGCGCACAATTGGCTAACGCTCTCGCTTGCCACGTTCTCGCGAGTGAGATTTCTTGATTGAGTTGAACATTGAGAAAATTAAGTTGAAAACAAAAAAAAAAAGAATTGAGAAGCTCCGATAAACAAAAGTGTCACGCGATTAAAGTAGTGCAACGCCTTTAACATCAGTGGCTGTTTGAAAAAGACAGCCTCACGTCATTTTTTTCCATTTCTGAAAACGATTTTGCAAAATAGTTGCTGTTAAGGCACATTGATACACACAGAAGACGCGCATCAATGTGCCCCGGAGTCAATTGCGCCAATAAATCTGCCTCATGACAGTTTTTAATTAAAGCAAGAGGTCACGTAAAAACAACGCTAAAAAACTCAAAACGTAATATATTTCAGAAAAATGAAATTTATTATTAGATACCCTGGCAGGAAAATGTAAATAGTTAAAGAAATCACAGAACACATATTTAGAGTAAAATTCACTTAGACGAGATTAGCGGTTTGATTCATTTATAAATTAACTTTTGACTAAACATGACCGAAAAATATACCCTGTGAAAAGAGTTACAGTGGCATATATATGAGGGGATGTGGACATCTTGAGCCATTCGAATCATCAAAGTTTATGGACTGTATCAATCTACCCCAACTTTCCCTACATCAAACAAACCATTGAGAAAAGTTTCAACTCATTATCAGCTTTCTGTGAAACGGGGAGAGCCAAAATACCTCTTCGTCTTCCTCACTTTCTGGTCGACCCTCCAAATGCCCTCGTGACTAAATCTTTATTGTAAAATGTCAGTTAAGACAAGTGCATTTCCCACGATTATCTGCAACTGATTGCGAACCATTGTATCTATATTAAGTACTAATTATTCTCATCTTAAAAATGGTCCTCAACATTTATCCACCATTGTATGCCTTAAAAACTTGTTCATCGCACACTTTGAAATTTCATAATTGATACCTTACACTCTTTTAGGGTTTTTGAGAGCTGAAAATCATTTCCTGGTGCAGATTCTGATTGAAACCAGATCTCCATGTAGCATTTCTGAATATACACAAATTTCGCGAATTCTAGCTTCTTCTTGTTCCAACAGATTACATTGATATTTGAAGAAATATATTTTGAGAGAATAATTTGCTTTTCCCATCCACCGAGTACAATGTAATCCTCATGCAGCTCTAAAGCGTATTCCTTTATTCGGAACTCCTCTGAGAAATATGATGGTGAGCTCTAAACGTTTTATCTGGTCATCTCGAGGCTAGAATTCCTCAAGTTGATTTTTGGCAAACTCAATGATATCTGATGCACTGTTGATCACTTTTTCATGAATTGAAACATCAGATCTGGAAGGTTGAACATTCCTGTGATCGATCGAGCGCCAGGAATTTGTAAATCGTTTCAACATCAGTAAGTCAGGCCGTTGAAACCCCAATTTATTTAACAACTTTCTCAAGCATGATTTCGAGGACATGATAATGGCAAGCCACTGAGAGCATTTCTTTAATTATCTTTTGCTTAATAAGGACACATGTTCCTAATCGTCACCCTGCGTTTGCTAAAGTTTTATCACAACTAATACATTTTATTTGATCAATAATTCCTCAGAAAAAGATGTTGAAATCTTCTTTCTTAGATGGTAGCTTTGTTTGGCTCAATGATATAGACATTTGACCAACAAGCCAAAAATCTGTCGATTTCCGTTTTAAAATTAACGGTTTGTTACTTGATGCCATTAGTATAGATGCTATAAATTAATATATTAGCGTCACTTAGATATTACTATATTTTAAACAATTTCACTTTAATAATACTTACATAAATTTTGATTAGACGTACAATCTTAACAGTCAAACATGGTAAAAAAACACTCAGACAAGTATACTACACTCAGTACAGTAGCTGACTACAAACTGAACTGCTTGAGTCAGGCTCAGCACTCGAGTGTGACTGCGACGTTCACGGGCACGTCTGGGCATGAAACACTTCTGTCTCATTTTGAAAGCTGACTATGAGTTGAACTTGTAGTGGGATGAGAACAAAAGGAACTGTGCGCATCTACATTCAATAGTTATTATTAATTATTATTTATGTGATGACTAGTTTGAGTTTTGAAAACTTTAATGCTTGCTATCGACCCCTAAAACTATTTTTAAAAACTGAAATTTTTATGTAAGTCTTAATTTAGGCCATAAAACAAAATGGAGGGTATTCCATCAAAATTTAAAAAGTTAATGTTTAAGAACCACCCTAATGTATAGCTATCTAATACAGTTCTTCCTATTTGGATATTACTCAGAAATAGTGTTTGCACATTTAAAACATTTTGAGACGTGAAATATGAATATTTGTTTGTGAAACCTGTGTTCATATAGACAATTAATGCTTTTAAATTTGTTTTCATAAAAGAACTTTCGAATGAACACTATGAACTAATGCTTTCGTTCCTCAAAATGGATTAAGCAGGAATTTTAATTAGCGCTTTCCTTCAAGGTTCTTGTAAAGTATACTCCTTCCTGCTTGATGTGTTTCGACAAAGATGGACGCACTGTTCGGTACACGGACTGCGGTCGATGCGATACCAAAGGTAAGTCTTTTACATTGATAATAACTATGTATGCATGAGTCATGTATATTGATAACATGAATGCATGTGTCCTTCATATTGATAATGTCTATGGTCAGCAGCTTAGAACTGCGATACGCGGTTTCCAAGCTGCTGAACGGTGCCAGTAACAAGCTGCAGCATATCGTCACTCGAAGGGTGAAAGGCAGTAAATCAAAAATTTAGTTTATTTGAAATCCACTACTTCACACCCCTTCATATCGCTAGTGGCTAAAAACAAAATGGCTGCAAAGGTAATGTTATGTCGTGGCCCAGTGTTACCGGGGTCTCATCAGAGACCAACAGACTTAAAGAAGTCACAGAATTTCAGCATTTTAAATTTAATAAACTGCTTGAATAAATTGCTATTTTTCATGTCAATATACAAGTGGTATATACAATTCAAGAATGAAGATAAACAAGTCCCGGATATAGATCGAGAGAGTCAATAATAAGCGTAACTTGACTTCGTCGAAGTTACCAAAGGTGAGTATACTCGGAGTTGCAACTTTATCGTAAAGTTCAGGAACTATGAGAGTTCAGCAGTCTGTAGTAACTCAGGGCGAGTTATGGAAAACAACGAGAATCGGTATATGACAACCAGGTTGTACAATCGCTCGTTAGAATGCAGCAATCCACCACAGGGATTCTTCTAGGCAAGTTTGACTAAATAATTCTCAGGATGAGTAGGAAAGATACCGAGGGTCGGTATATGACACCGAGGTCTTAATGGACGCTCGATAGAATGCAGTCCACCAAAGGGACTAGTCTAGCCAAGAGTTTGGCTAACACGAGGTCAAAAAAAAGCCCGTTTCGTCTATGCTTGCGGATCTCGAAATCAACACAACGGAGTTAGCTCTCTGCGTGTTTTCATTTCATCTGTCAAATCTCCTCTCTCTTCTTCACTTTTCCTCCCTTCTTAAACACCTTACCTTCCGAGCCCAGGGGAGTGGCTAATGAATTACTTCTCGGTGATTCGTCCAATAGCTGGACAAATCACCCAACCGCAATCATGTGCCTTCCTCCATGGTGTTGATTGGAAGAGGTCAACTCTTGACGGGAGGTCTTTGTCGGCTACACGCGGGTGGCCTACTCCAAATGGTACCGCACTCACTCCATGGACCCTCTAGGCTTTATTACCCACTTCGTTCCTCTTGAGTTGCTCCAGGGACTTTGCTGTGTGATCCTCTGTCGTGGGAAAGAGGTAGAGGAGACGTCACAGTAAGCAATGCAATGAAGCTGTCTTAGATAAAGATTAACTGATTGAAGTTTAAATGAATTTTTATTTGCCAAAACTCTCTTTCCGCCTTTACGCTTTGCGGGTGATGGGCGTGCTGCAACTTCTAATAATTGGTCATGGATTGGGTCTCTTTAACCGCATCTAACATGTTAATTTAACATTGTATCGCTTCAAGTGAAATGTCTTATCCTGCAAAAAAACACCAAGCTACTTTATTTCTACTGCTCCAATTTCCTCAAAGTGTCTCGGCATCGAAAATCACTCCAAACGTTCTAAATATATATAGTCGTTAATCAAACAATCTTTTATATTTCATTTGTATGATTATTGATAAGGTAACTTTATTTTAATTTTTGAATTAATATATGTATATGTTGAAAATATAACACATGTTATGATTATTTTAAATATTTAACTATATATATATATATATATATTTGTCTTCTTTTTTTGTCCTTTGTTTCTTGTATGTTTCTGAAATTTTGTGTTTTGTTTCTTGATTGTTTTGATACATATATATATAAACCAAAATATAACTTGTTATATATGAATATACAAAAACAAAGTATATAAGAAGTATCAAAATGCAATTCATAAACTAAAAATTCATTAATAAAACAATTTTAAAATAAAATCTAAAAAATTGAAAATACTATAGATTCAAAGAGAAAAATAGTTTAAACATTTAGATGTTAACAAGTAAATGAACTCTAATTCTATCAAAACTATTGCAAAAAGGCAATCCAAGTACGTGAAGTTTTCAACAATAAAATTAGTAGCTCTGCTTTGGAAGAGCATTAGCCGGTTTAATCAATTTTGCTGTACAAACCATCCCTGTTACTAAAGTTGTTGAAAAATAGACAGGGTAATATATCCTAAAATGAAAGAATTTAGAATGAAAAATTATACACTAACACTAACAGGATATCATCATTATATGGAAAGTACTAAAATTAAGTCTATGAAATACAACAATAGATTGCACTATTATATTGCACTAAAAGCAATAAATACATCATTCAATAAAATATCCATACTTATTCACTAAGAATTATAGATTCAGTGTTTTTACCTATCCTTTACTTGTATTCCACATTTTAATGTTAACCGCCACTTAGCTTGACTTCGCAGATTGCCAAAAATAGATTTCTAACTATGATTCAACATAAATAAACAAAATAATTTAATTTATTTTAATATTAAAGGATTAGCGTGATCCCTATATTAAAAATCTCAAAACCTGTTAAAATATGTAATACAATTAATAATCTAAATTTTTATAAAAAAATGTATTTGAGCATTAATAATCCAATCCTGTTCTAAGGAGTTTTTCAATTTATAAATCCTGGCGCAACTATGTAGTAATTCAGAAACTATTAAATCAATAACCAATTTGAAAGTAATTACACAATACCAGTAATATTAGAAAAAAACACATACCTATAAAGCCAAGAATTTTAAAAATTCTATTAAATACCAAAATGAATGTTTTATTGTAAGTGATCTAAATATTTCTTATCTATATAAATTCTTAAAAACTTTTTTGGTATTCCATATACTAATGCAGAATTATAAAAAAATTATGTTCTTGAATCTATTATCATAGTCTCTTACCAAATTATTATTTCTAATTATATAATTTTTTGCTAAATTCTTGAAGACTGAAATGCTAAGATTATTATCCTTAAAAGGAAATTTATTAATATGAAAATTAAATGATGTTCTTTTATCAAAGATATCTGTTTTACTATCCATAATTTTTATATCTAAATCTAGAAATTCTACAGCTAATTAATTGTCATTAATTTTTATTAGTTTAAAATAATCAAGATAGAAGTTAATTTTTGGCTTTAGGTCTATTTCCTTATTAAATATTATAAAATCATCTATATAACGAAATAATATAACGAATATTAATTAAATTTTTCTCATAGTAGTGTAGGTATATATTTGATAAACTATTGCTAGATGGACATCCTTCAGGTAATCCTTTAATTTAATGGTAAATCTCATTATCAAAAATAATATTATTTACTCTTAGTACAAGATTAATAAGAGTTTTATATTTATTAATGTTAATATCTCTTTTAAGACTAAAATCTTTAAAAACGCGCTATGTATATTTACTAGGGTATTAATCAAATATTCAATATCTACACTATTAAATAAATCCTGGAAGTCAAATGTTTGTACACTAGATATGCCTACATCTTTGATTACATTTACAATCTCTACACTATTATTGACAATAATTGTATCACTTTGCTTATTGAAATTCTCTAAGATTGTCTATATGTTTTTTTGTAAGAGTTTGGCAGATTTTGCAATATAAGTATTACAGCCATTGGTAACACTTCTAAATTTAAGAGGACTCTTGTGAAATTTTGGAGCTAGAAAGATGTGAGGCTAATCTTTTTTAATATAATGAATTCCCAGTTTTTCATGGAAGGCTTGAATTCTATTAGAAATTTCTCTTTTACATAGTCTTCTCTCATTATAATTATCGCTGTCAATTATATGATCATTAAGTAAATTTTTGAAATAATATTTACATATTATAGCAAAGTTACTCGGCACTTTGTCTATATAGACTATTACAAAGTCTGTTTGTAACTCTCTTATCTGTTTTTTTAATATCTAGATATCTAATATAGTCATGAGATTTAAAGTTATAGTTAAAAAGATCTAATAAAGGTTTTTGTTTACATTCATTAAATGCCTCTAAAGGCAGACTATATTTAATAGCCATATTTAATATAAATTTTTGAATATCTTTTTTAGTTTGCTTTTTAATAATATATATAAACATTCATAAGATCATTAATCAACTCATAAGAATTAACAAAACATGCAGCGATATTTTACAATATTTTTGACACGCCATTAAAATTATTTTTGACACGCCTTAAAGCACTTCACTTTGATTTCAGGACATGCTCTCCCTCTATAGTTCTAAAATAATCGTCAATATGAAGTTTTCTTCTTAAATATAAAGAAATGCAATAAAAGATGCATTAATATAAGATGAAAAATGTCGCCTTTCCTTCCTAAGATTATTTCAAATAGTCGTCAAGATATTTCTTATATATATTTAAAAAAATACTAGCCGCTCTCGTCGCCCTCTGGGCGGGTTCGTGGCAAGCACCCAATTTGCTCAGCACTCCCCTTGCCACCTTGCTGCTTCGAGGCTCTCAGCCACTGATTTTTTAGTTCACCATGGAGATCAGTAGAACATACCATGGAACCTTAGCAGATTTCATATTCTTTGTAGACAACAGATTCCTTTAAAATTGTAAAATCTTTCAACAAACCTCCTCTAGATGTAGTGTTTTGTATAAAGTTTTCACGAATTTAGGCATAAAAGTCTTCGCATCCATAAATGCAGAAAGCAATAGCCCTAAGTAAACAGTTTCCATCACCTACAATATGTATTTTACAATATTTATGACACGCCATTGTGATGGTACATTTGGGATCTATACATTTAAAATAATATGGTAAAACCCTCAGAGATTCCCCAGTCCCAACCACCTAACAGATTTCGACAATTTTTATTTTACATGAAAACTTATGACGTCCTAGATATGTCATCAAAGGTCATCTGCCCCCCCCCCCATTTACGAACGAAATCGAAAAAACATATAGAGAATGTACGGTGGAGAAGTGTTTTTTCTATTTCATTAAAATAGGGGTGGGGTGCAGGCGACCCATGATTACATATCTAGACGTCATAACCTTTCAATTGAAAAAAAATGTCGAAATCCGTCGGGTGTTTGTTGTTGGAGAACTGTTCAAATGTTAGAATGTGCTCTGGGAAACAGTTTTTTCTATTTCGTTGAAAAATAGGGTGGGTGGGCAGGCGACCCTTGATGACATATCTATACGTCATAACCTTTCATATGAAACAAAAATTATCAAAATCGGTCGGTTGGTTGAGACTGGCGAATTTTTATCAGGAAAAATCTTTGGACAGTTCGCAAGCAACAACCACCAGACCAATTTCGACATTTTTTATTTCATATGAAAGCTTATAACGTCTAGATATGTCATGAAAGGTCGTCTACCCCCCACCAACCTCCATTTACGAACGAAATCGAAAAAACATATAGAGAATGTATGGTGGAGAAGTGTTTTTTCTATTTCGTTTTCAAATGGGGTGGTGGGTCTCAGGCAACCCTTGATGACATATCTAGACGTCATAACCTTTCAATTAAAAAATAAATTGTCGGAATCCGTCAGGTGGTAGTTGTTGCTGACGAACTGTCCAAAGGTTAGAATGTACAGAGGGAAACAGTTTTTTAAATTCCGTTCGAAAATGAGGGGGGGGGGGCGGGCGACAATTGATGACATATCCAGATGTCATAACCTTTCAAATGAAAAAACAATTGTCAAAATAGGTCGATTGGTTGAGGCTGGCGGACTCGGTTAAGGTTTTTTTTTTTACCAAATTATTTTAAATATATAGATTTAGTTAGATAACTGTAAAAAATATTTATTAACAATAAACAGAAAATACAAAATGGAAATAAGAGGCAAATTTGCCGATCAATTTTCTACATAATTATCAAATCTATTTAGGCATTTATCTGAAGGTAGGACACACTTGTTTAACCCAGCTTGGTAGAAACCACGTCCCTGCCCATTGAACCAGTTCTCGTCAGTTGTTTTCACATGTCTGTCGCTTAGATGAATCACGGTGGGGTGAATCAGGAAGTTGAGTATTCTTCATACTGCTTTGTTACGGATAATGTATCTCCCCATTTGATACTGGTGGATTTCATTTCTGTCGTTTTCTACACTGGTGAGTTCAAACAAAGCCGTGTTGGATCCTTTGTTGACATACTTACAGACGTACTTGATAGACTTCACAGAATTGCAATGCTGTATTTTGTTATGCGCATGGAAATCATTTTAACAAAGGGCAGTACGGTACAATCCAAGTATTGTCCACAAACACTTCAAATCCTTGAAAACTGATGTTTGCAGTAAATCTCCATCCGACGATATAGTGAATAGCCGTCCTGTCCTACTTGAGTTTCTTTAAAAAAATGGAGTGGTTATGGCATTGTGCAAATTCCATCCTTCATACATAGAGAAAGTGGATTTATGCTTCCGCATTTGCCATGCAATATTTGCTTTGTTACAATGCAAAAAGTATCTGGGTGTTCTTGTGGATTAGAGAATTCTGCACTAATGAAGTCATCCACTCTGCGAACGTGTAAAAGTCTTTGAGACAAATAAGAATGTGAGAATGAGGAAGTCCGCAATCTGCCACTCTATCGTGTACAAATGACACTTAACTTCTCTAAAAAATTTTGCCTTTGTGATAAGATTCATGAGTCTTTTTTGCTTTTGATGAATGTCTACTGGTAACAAATTATGAAGATCCTGTGGGTTTTGCCCAACCAATAGTTCTTGGTGTATCTCCGTCCAGGTGACTGTTTTTTAATTCAGTAAATTACGTCAGACGTTCAAAACAAAGGTTATTAAAACGATTCAATTTTCCTCCACTTAATGGTGCATCGTTTGTTTTTCTATGATCATTATTTCTCAAGGATTGACCAAAAACGTACGAAAAATCACCCAAAACGACAGAAAACATTAAATAAAAATATTTCGATATTAAAGTTATTAAATTCAGGCTTCGAGGTGCATTGAGGTTTCGAGTGCATTGAGATAACTGCGACTACATGCGTGCCAAATTTCAAGGCTATAAATGCAATATTTGCAGTTTAAACATCGCATGCACACGCACACAAACATTGCCTTTTATATAAGTACTAGAAGTACGCACACAGCGTTGCCCATGGATTCAGGACTTCAACAAAATAAAAAAAGCCACAATGATATGAAAAGTTTTGAAAATCAAAACAAAACATACACATTATTGATTTTCTCATTTCTTTTTTTCACGATAATGACATTTTAACTGTGGAAAAACAGTACAGAGTTCGTTAAACCAAAACAATATTATAAAATTGCAACGTGAAAATCATTATTTATACAGAAAGCAAAATATGCGGGACAAATAAAGACATTAAGATACTGCCGAAAATTATATCGAAGTCAGTCAATTGATGGTTATGACGTCACCTGCGCTCTGTACCTTCAACGAATGAAATTTCCACCAACGTTCTGGAGTAAATGTCGCGGGAGGTAGCTCGCTAAAAAAAAAATCTTTCAACTGACCAGGAAAAAATTAATTTGAAAAAACGGGAAATAATAATTTAACCGTTCTTGTTTCAAATCCGACAGAACTCTTCCAGTTATAAGCTGAAAAAAATAGAAAAAATAACGTTATTAGAACGTCGGATGCAGCAAATTTAAAAACAAAAAAAATCGATGGCAAAACTGACTATTTTTTTAAAATTTCCCAAAATTCAGTAAAATATTTTTGAAGCTCAAAAAAAATTTCATTAGAAAAAAAAATTGTTTGTTCTACCCTATGGTGTATCAATTTTTTTCGAACTAAAATCAAAAACGATACTTTGGACAAAAATGTTTCACAAATCAGGCAGAAAAGCAGAAAACATTAAAAAAAATTGTTCCAGACTAATTTTTTAAATTTTTTGAGGAGCATTAAGTCACCTTTACGACTACCTGTGTGCCAAATTTCATGACTGTGAGTGCGATAGATTCGTCTGGACATCGTACGAGCGCACGTAAACACACGCACAAACAAACATTGCATTTTATAAGTATAGACTAAAAGATTTGTGCCCGTCTAAGACGAGCTTTTAGCCTGCAAACCATATAGTCCAGTCAACGAAGGAAAAATAGAAAAATAAAATGGTGTAGTTTTGTAATTTCGCATAGTTGTTGGGGGCAGTGTCCTAAACGACATACTAAATGTCTCCGGCTGTGGGGTGTGCGCGGGGGGTACAAGGGGTTTAAAGGGGCATTTTCAGTTTTTCTTAAATATCTCGAAAACTATGGGTTCTATCGAAACACACTCAATTACAAAATTAAACTTAATACAATTTCCTACAGAAAAAGTCCTACATTGTTTTGTAGCTTAAATAGTTTAGAACATAGAGGGCGATTTAAAAGTTAACATTTCTAAAATAGCCTAATTATAATGGTAAAATCAATTAAAAGTGCTGAATCAACAACCCTCATAGAAACCTCATGCCTCTATAATATTTATACAAGGGTAGTATTGCATGTGTTGGAGCGGGGTTGTAACAAACCCATTCGATGAACAATTATGCTCCCTTCCTCCCCTCACATCCGTTCCCCTTCACAAGTTTCCTTCTATTCATAGTCCAGTCAACGAATTGTTAATTTAAAAAAGCGTGTAGTTTTAAAATTCAGCACACTTGTTGGGGAGAGTGCCCTAAACGCCAAACTAAAAGTCCCCGATGGTGGAAAGTACGCACGGGTACAGGGGGGTTGAAATGGGGGATTTCTCAGTTTCTCTTAAATATCTCGAAAACTATGGATCCTAGCAAAAAAACTTAATTATAAAGTTAAAATACATTACATTTCCTACAAAACAAGTCCTAAATTTTTTGTAGAATGAAATTTTAGAAAATACAGGGGGTTTAAAAGTGAATATTTCAAAAATTTCTTATCGTAATGCTAAAATCAATTAAAAGTGCTGAAGAAACAAACCTCAGAAAGACATATGCCTATACAATAATTATACGAGAGTAGTATTGTATGTGTCAAGAGTAGTAGCGGTATCAAGAAGGGGGCGACAAACCTATCTGATGAACAGTCGTGTTTCTTTCCTCTCCTTACGTCCGTTCCTCCACGAAATCCCTTCTACTCAGTCTTTTGGTTCTGTTAACGCTCCAAATGAGTGTATTTCGACAGTATAATCTAAATCTACAAATCTATGCTGAGTTTAACTTAAAAGCTCGCAACCAGTCTGTCACATTTCGACAGATGCATTTTCTTGCCGTTGAAGAAATAAGACCAGGCATATTCTATTACTAACACAGGAAATGGCTGCTAAAGGAACTGAAACGAGAATCGCTACAGGGGATGATGAAACTAATACTGTGAGATCTGGGTTAGAGAAAGCAGCTTCTCATCGCAAGGGAAAGACGTAGACTTAATCGTGTTACTGATTGCTTTGGCACCACCAGTAAGTAAAATTTATTTTATGAAGCCTGACAAGGGAAAAGCAAAAGCTAAATTATTTTTTCAAGAAAGCTGCAGAAAGAACTTTCTTTTGCCCTAACCATCCTCCTTCTCCATGCATTCCGTGGCTGCGACATTACACCAGATATTTATAGAAAAAGCAAAGATCTATAGTTGCATTGTTCAAAAATCAATGAAGCTAGATAAAAATACTGCTGACATCTTTTATTACCGCTCATCAACGCCAGATACTATCTTACAAGCCGGTGAGAAGATTTTCCTTGCCATATACAAAGCCCCTACTAATAGACATAATTTTAATAACCATAGATATGCAGCATTTCTCAAATCATCAACCAAGATCAAAGCTGATCTTTCCTCAATTCCTCCAACCAAAGGAACGGTGGAGCAACGCACGTTTAGCAATGTGTTTCTGTTTTGGCTCCTTTAACGGTACCTGTACCAAAGGTGCATCACTAGAAGAAGGGGAGGCGTTCGAACTTGATCATATACTAGAAAAACATGGTGAAATTTAATTACAAGCAAGTGCAAAAATTGGTAAAGCATATTTTTATGTATGTATATATAATATGTTATAAAAAGATATAATATGTTATAGATATATTGTAAAAGATAGTCGCTATTTTGAAATATAAACTTTCTTTCATAAAAATAAAACTAACATTTTCAACCCATGATTGTAATTATGTACTTTTTCCAACTGCTATAATATTCTAAACTATTCATCCTAAGAGCATTGTGTAGGACTACTTTTGTAATAAATTTAATTTTATACTTAAGTGTTTTTCGCTAGGATCCATAGTTTTCGAGAAATTTTTTTAAAAATTAGAAATCCCCCATTTCAACCCCCCTGTACCCATGCACACTTTCCACGAGCGGGGACTTTTGGTATGTCGTTTAGGGCACTCTCTCCAACAACTGTGCCGAATTTCAAAACTGCACCATTTTTTAAAGTAATAATTCGTTGACTGGACTACGAGTAGAAGGAAATTTGTGAAGGGGAACGGATGTTAGGGGAGAAAGGGAGCATAATTGTTCATCGAATGTGTTTGTTACCTCCTCCGCTCCGACACATGCAATAGTTCCCTTGTATAATTATTATATAGGCATGAGGTTTTCATGAGGGTTATTGATTCAGCACTTTTAATCGATATTACCAATACAATAAGGAAATTTTAGAAATGTTAACTTTTAAATCCCCTTGTACTTTCTAAACTATTTATGCTACAAAAACAATGCAGGACTTTTTTTGTAGGAAATTGTATGTAGTTTCATTTTGTAATGAGGTAATATTATTATACAATCATCCGAAGGCTCGTACACTAAAGACTCATACAAAACAGTCGGGGTTATTTTAATCTCCACCCCTCTTATATATTCATCCGATTCGTTTGTTCAATAATGACGGAGTTAAAAGAGGCGTGGTCATTTTATGCTCCACTCAGCGTTAGAGACATATCTGGCTTTTCTATTATAGATAGATTTATATAGTAATATCTCAGAGAGCTTGGTTTACAGATTCCAAATAATTTTGGTGAAATAAAATATGAAAGCAAAATGTATTAGGATATTAACTCAGCTTCCAACAATGAAAGAGAAACACGCAATAAAATATTTGTTTAAACAATGAAAACGCTTTGAATTGCGTAGTGACACTGAAAAGGATTGTTCTAAATTATATCAAAAAATTTTTATAAAAAATTATTAAATTTAGAGAAAACATTGTATGGCAACTTTTTCATTTAAAACAAACTGTTAAATGTTAAAATAAACTTCATTTGAAAGGAAACTGTTTGTTTTTTCTTATGCTGTATCTATTTTCTTGATACGATTATTAGGAAAAATTGCAATGTAGAAATCAGTACGAAAAATCACTAAAAAACCCACAAAATATTAAATAAAAACTTTCTATATAGAATTTAAAAAATCGGGTTCTTCGAGATGCATTGAGTTAGCATCAGGGCTACCCGTGTGCCAAATTTCAGGCCCCTAAGTGTAATATTTTAGGTCTAAACATCGCACACACATACGCACCAGTAAGCGCACGGCATTGCCCGTGGCATAATGACAAAATAAAAACAATGTCCAGAATGATATGAAAGAATGTTTTGAAACCGAAATTAATATATATATATATATAATTCTTGATTTCGCCCACTTATTTTCTTCGCAACAAACACATTAAGTGAAGATAATCTTTCAGAAACAGGCAATAATGAAATTATAAAGTTCTGTGCAAACGATGCTATTAGAATTTAAACTGAGCAAAAGTAACTCTAGAGTCACGGTATAATCAGTTAGTTTGCCCACTAGAATGGAGTAATAGTTCAGTTATTCTGACACAATAAAATCTCCGGATCCTGTTTCAAATAGTTAATAAGCGACATTAGATATTTTGAATTAAAACCATCCAACGAAATGATTTAAAATTAAATTTACATTACCAACTAAATCATTATCTTTGAAAAAATAATTTTAAGATTTATAAGAATGATTCCTATAAACCACATAAAATTTTAAAGAATGAAAACCGAAAATAATAAAAAATAAAATGAATGATTTCAAATGGACCAATACATCCGAAAAAATAAAGACAAACATAATTACTTTGATATTCGTCTGTGGATTCTGATGGACAGTGTACACCTGCCCAAGAGCATTGCTTGATCTTATTTCTTCTTCCAGTACAGCGTGCCCTTGTTTTCGACGTTGCCAGGTTTTATTTCCATTGATCAAAGTGTAGTACTTGGGTACTTCATTGTGCAATAGGATGCGTGCAAACTCATCTTGTGTGAAGAAAGTTGTAAGTATTGCTTCCTCAGGTGCTTGGGTACATTAAGCAAAATCTTCTGTCGTGAAGTAGATTCTCTGACCATTTTCAAGGTGGACGCTTAGATGAATCACGTTGCGATGTCGCTTGTAAATCAAGAAGTCATTTAAGCGATAATTGTTTGCTCTATCTAATGGGGCATTGATTATTTTTCTATGATTATTATTTCTCAAGGATTGGCCAGAAACGTGCGAAAAATCAGCCAAAACGACACAAAACATTAAATAAAATTTTTCTAGATTACGTTTTAAAATTTAGGCTTCGAGGTGCATTGAGTCACCATTACGACTACCTGTGTGTGAAATCTCAAGGCTCTAAGTGCAATATTAGTAGTCTAAACATTGTACACGCACACACACACACAAATAAACATTGTCTTTTATATGTATAGATTAATATTCATAATATCTCAGAGAGCTTGGTTTAGAAATTCCACAAAATTTTGGTGAAATAAAATATGAAAGCAAAATGTATTTGTATATTAACTCAGATTTCATCGATGAAAGAGAAACACGCAATTAAATATTTATTTAAACAATGAAAAGGGTTTGAATTGCGTTGCAACAATAAAAAAGTGTTGCTTTAAATTATACCAAAAATATTGTCGCGTAGATAAAGTTAGCGTGGATACTCGATTGGAGGCATCGAATGAAGACACAGCTCGCTAACCTCAACTCAAGACTTTTTATCCAGAACTAAATATTACATCTGCTTATATAAAGTTGACGAAACAGTTAATAAAAGAGTTACAGTTAATAACCATAACTAAGGGGTAATTTACATATAAGAAATTTACATAAATGCTATTTTGTATATAAATTAAATAATCGAAATAATAATTGAAAACATAAAAGTCCAGGGATTCGAACCCGAGTCCTTTGACATCGCAGAGCAGCGCTCTAACCATTCGAAGACCGTGACATTTCTCCCTCCTTAGGAGAAGTCAGTGTCCCGCTGTAATCTGGTCTGGCTCCTTGTGACAGGTCTCCTAGGAATCCTGTGCGCTCCTGCGTCATCTAGTTGTTTCTGTGGATCACAGTAGGGCTTCAACCTCAGGACGTGGACTATGTCTTTTTTACTTTGTCGTCTGCTATTCACTTCTATACTTTGTACTTCGTATGTTACGTCAGATAGGCGTCGAGTTATTCTGTAAGGACCGAAGTAGCGTCTGTAGTGTTTTTGAGCGTGTAATATAATTAAATAAGTAATTCCATGATCAGAAGGTAAACATCCATCTTTATTCGTCGCTCACTTCGTTCTACGTATCTACCAAACTGTTGCCAGACACTACAAAGTCAATCGATATAAAAATAGATTTTCGATCTGTTGCCAGATACTACAGAGTATCCCCCAGTGACAGAGGATAATACGATGGAACGACACAAAAATACAACATATGCTTTTAAAAAAATACACAACCGTAAATGAAAATGAAGAGACAAGAGAGAAAAAAAAATTAAGTTATGTAAGTGGTCAGTTTTTTTGGGAAATGTACACGTCTTCCTCATATTGTGACATATGTTGGAGGTTCGTCGTTTTTGGGTGTATGAACATCAGTACTTTTTAAATTTTTGATCACTGGAGGTGGAGATAACTCAGTTTCCGGGAGAAGATGTGCCGGTTTGACACGGTCCAGGGACACTGTAGTTTTTCGACCATTAATGTCAACGGTGATTGTTTTATCTGTTCTGCACAACACTTTATGAGGACCAGTATAAGGTTGACGTAATGGCGACTGCACACGATCTACTCTTAAGAAGATATGAGATGAAGATTTCAGTGAAGGATGGATGTAGAATCGATTGGTGCAGTGAGCGAATGTTGCGACAGGATTTAGCTGTTGCATTCTATGACGAAGATCAGTTATGAATTCAATATCACAAGGAGGAATATCTGATACATCGAACATGTCACGACGGAAAGGAAGACGTAGGGTTGTATCGTACACAAGTTCCGAACAAGAAGATTGCAAATCTTCTTTCACGGCTGTTCGGATGCCTAGAAGGATTATTGGGATTAACTCTGCCCATTTCTCATTTTCATGAGCTTTAATTGCCGATTTTAAATGTCGATGAAAACGTTCGACAATTCCGTTTGAAATCGGATGGCTCGGAGTTGTTTTGATCTTTTGAGTTCCCAGCATGCGAGTAAATTCAACAAACATTGATGAACGCAACTGGGATCCTTGATCAGAAGTTACTACAGATGGGCATCCAAAGCGAGAGATCCATGTATCGAAAATTGCACGGCATATAGTTTTTGCTCGCATATCTGGGTTAGGTATTGCTTCTGGCCATCTGGAGAAACGGTCAATTATCGTGAGAAGATAAATCTGACGTTCAGAGGGTGGCAAGGGACCTACAATATCGATGTGGATGTGTCTGAATCGGGCATCGGGAAGAGAGAATGTGCCTAGAGGCGTTTTAGTGTGCCTCTGGCTTTTCGATCTCTGACACATGATTCACACCACCGGACCCATTGTTTTATTTGATATTTCATACCTAGCCATACGTATCTAGCACTAATAAGTTTGGTTGAAGCTGCTATCCCAGAGAGAGAGAGAGA
>BGPR01028108.1:0-20201 GCA_013235015.1 Araneus ventricosus | reverse complement strand
ATCGATATGTTTTGACATTAAACTCACAGCCTGAAATGTAACAGAGCGGGTAGCATTTTATATTTCGTTTCATCGTGTAAATATTCTCATCATGTTGTGTACATTGTCCGTATCCCTGTAGCAAGCCAATAAATAATTGGGATAAAACATTTATTCTTTATTTGTCTCCATCACTACATAAAAGAAACCCACGCAGAATGGAGAGTTTCACATTGGTGGCAGCGTAGTGGAATGTGAGTGGAAAAGACTAGTATTTGATTAGAGTTTGGTGCAAACGACTTGCGGTCGTTGGCACGAGACTTCTGTTTTCGGAAAAGATCCGGGGGGATAATGAGTATAAACCTTTTGGACAAAACATCTGTGTGAGAAATATCTGCCGGATACTTTCAGGAAATCCTGTAGAAGTGACCAGGGTCACAAAAAGAATCATCTCGACGGATGGATTCAGTTGGAATTTACACGTATCCGGGGGGATACTGACAGCAGTTTTCAGAGACGGCGTCATCGGAATCAAGGAGCAACGTCTTGCCACAAGCGATCTCCAAAGTGGTATATATCGCAGGAAAGTTTTATTCCTTTTGTGAGTCATATATACTCCGGTTTAGGTAGCTCTTTCAGAATATCTTCATAATTCATTCTGTGTCTGGTTGTAATATTTTTTTTTGTTTGTTCGTTTTATACTGGTGGAAGTTTTTTTTTTAAAAAAAAGAAAGGAAAATTATTACGGGAAGTTATTAATTTTTCTGTAGAATAAGAATAAATGGAAAGATTAATTTTTTTTTTAGTTGATACTATTTAAACAGTCAATTTGTTTTCCTGTTATTCAATAGAAGCATTTCTTTCAGACTTCAGTATTTCTTATATTATTATTGTGCTGCATTTCCAGAATTGTTCGTTTTCAAATAAGAACGATTTATTCATTTAATACAAAGTTATTCTTTTTTTCTTTTGCATAGAATGGTGAATTATTGTATAAATAATATTTTTTTTAAAGATAAATTGTGATAGGAAGATATAGAAAATTGTTTTTTTTTTTACTATCGTTTTGAGAATTAGTTTGCAAGAATTGTTTATGTGTTTAGTTTAAATACGCTAGTCGAAAGTTGAAGTTTTGTTTGACATACGTAGTTGGATTCACAATTTATTAAAAATAATTTAATTGTGTTGGATTAATATTGGTAGTTACTATACATTATTGCATTAATTGTTTCTAATTTAATATTCATATTCCGGTGTGCAGTATATTTTATTGAATTGAGGTTATTAATTTAATTTAATTTAGTCTTTATGTTATCAAAATAAGTGGAGTTAAATAATTTTTGTCAACAATATTTTTTAATATTTTATGTGCAGTTCTAACCAATTGTAAAGAGTATCGCCGCATTGATAACAGAATCTTTCCGTGTGTTCGTAGGAAAAATTGGAATTTATTCATTCTTACATAGAATTTATATTCTTGGGGTAGACAGAATTAAAATTCCATAATGACATTTTTGGAGAAGGAAAGTCGATCTGATCGCATTGAAATCCGAAAGAGGGAGAGGAACCTAGTCCTGATGAATATAATGGGCTAAAAGCATTAATAACTGGCAGTCAATCTTATGAAGAAGAAGATTCGTGAAGGGATGTTAGATACCATAATTTCGTCAAGAAAAGGAGAGGCTGAAAGGAAGAGAGGAAATTTCAATTGGAGAGATGATGGATGGAAGCAGAATGGTAGCTACACCTGAGGGAATTTAGGTTGATGAACACAAGTTCATTACAACTACACGAATCGAAATGTCACCAAAGCTATGCCAAGTTTGATGCAAGCGGAAAGTGAGCATTGTCTTGTATATGTCCCTGTTCGAACGTCAAACCAAAGACTGAAAAATTCATCCCTCAGACTGATCATGTCTGATTCCTCTCATGCCTACGGAGATGGTAGAACTGTCGCAAGAGTCCCAGAAGAAGAATTTTCAATTTCAGTATATAAAGGGATCTTAATGAAGAAGTTCAAGTTGAATGCTGAGGGGCTTTCCTTGAGGAATTCGTTCAGCAAAAGAACTCCGAGAAGAGTTGGAAAGATCTTCTCATGAAGTCCAAATCTACTTTCTACAGGCTGGATTAATGACGCAACATAACAGATCTTTGATGGATTAAATTTTTTTTATTACGGACCAAGTAAAGAGAAGTCCACAAGAGTCTCAATGATCATTTCCTGTGTCGATATATGTGGGAACGATAGCAAAACCACAAGACCTAGAGACGTTAGATGTGATACGAGTGTCTCCGAAAAAACTAATCGAAACCAGCGAATCTCAAATCCCAGGTTCAAATAACAAGGAATATTTAGATAAAACTTATAGCCGTGACAAGCGAGACCATAATGTGAACCAAAAGCTAATGACAAGAAAAAAGGGTTCCTCACGGAGCCAGTATGACCAAGGACCGCCAATTGTACCTGTTACTCCTATGGAGGAGAGGGGCACGTTGAAAGAAGTTTTGTCCGAAACTTGTGAAGACGAATTCAGATCAAGATAGCAGAAGAAAGGACAATGTTCTTAGAACAGTTAGACATGTGAACGCGTCACTAAAAGAACGAGCAGTGGGTGGCTGAGGGTGATGTCTCGTGGAAGATCATCGTTGATCAGGCATGCAACTTCGCAGAGAAGGAATATCTGTGAGTGTGAACGAGAGCAACAGCAGACCCTGATTGACTTGGAACCGAAATCACTGGACTAGAAAGACTTGTTGATGGACTTCCCAGTAGACAAGCACTCTGATTTATATAAAGGGAATTTTCGACCACAGAGAAATGTCTCTCATGAATGTACCAATGGGCATCCAATTTGACGAAGGATGGAAACATGATTCACTGAGGTGCTGTGTGCAATTGCTCCTAGTCTAGTGGATGACGTATTGTTCCCAGAAATAAGAGACAAGTTGAAGGGTGTTCCAGAAACTCTCTTCAAGATTCTGAAGGAAACACAGGACCCAAAGGCCAAAGATAAGAATTTGTTCTGGAAATGATAATGTTAACGCCGACCAGAATTTAAAGAATAGGTTGTCCATAGGGGAAATCTCAGAAAACGAAACTGAAGAATTATCAAGATCGGACAAGTTTCTTAAAGACCAAATAAGCTGTTCAGATTTAGAGACGCAGAAAATACGCAGAAAAGAAATCAGGAGTGATTTTATTTTAAAATAATTTCCTGTTTCACAAAGAAAAGCAGTTGGGAGAGTCCGTTGCTCAACTGGTTTTACCTAAGAAGTATAGACTGAAGTTTTAAAGTTGGCTCACTGTTCAGCATTTGGAGGCCACATAGGCAGAAAACTATAGAGAATAAGATATCTTTATTGGGTTGGAATGTCTAGAGATATCAAAGCCTTTTGTCAGCAGTAAGGACTGTCAATTGAGAGACGTGGAATAAATTGACAGGACAGAGCCAATCAACTCTGTGTAGAGGCCGATTACCTTTCAGGTTGTGAACATTGACATGATTGACCCAGATCCTCCCTAGTGCAAAAGGTTCCAAATATCTACTATGTCTGGTTGACTGGTAATAATGAGATGGGCTGAGGCACTACTACTAACGAGTTTAACTACAAAGCTACGTGTGAGTGAGGCTTTGCTGACAATCTTCATGCGCACGGGAGTACCCAGTGGCGGTTTTCCGCACAGGCAGCAGAGGCGGCCGCTCGTGCTTCGAGAATCTAGGAGGGGCCTCTAAAATCTTATGCAACATACATCGCAGTGTTAGCCGGTATCGAATTTACGATACTGAAGCCTTAATTCGATTCACAGAAAAGATTCTCCTCTTCTCTTTAAAAAAATGAAGGAGTGAAAAACAGGGGTGGAACGGGGCCAGGCTAGAGACACCTGACCCCGGAAAGAAGTATTGGGAGTGAAAATAGTTTGGGGATTTATTGCCGTCGAAATTCGACCAATCTGCATTTAATACTGATGTTTCTCTCCAAAACGTTGTAACTGATCTAGAAACCTCGAGCAACCTCCGACATTGAACAGACACTCTTCGTGCAAAAGTCCAGACGCAAGGACTCAGCCAGTTTACTTTTATTGGTATCGGAGGCGTATTCGGAAAGACAGAGAAGGGTACGGCATCCCTTGTGTGAAAAGGCAGTTCTTGGTAAGTTTCAGCTCTACTTTACTGTCATAAATCGGGACAAAACAAGGCAACCACCCAATTCACCTATCTTAAAAAGAAAACGGTTTTTCTTGTCTGGAACTGTTACTAAAGAGGAAGGGGAAAAGAAATTTTGCCCTTGAAGAAACCAATTACATCATTAAAAAGGCGACATTCCGTAAGCTTTTCTTTTTTGCTGTTGGGGGGGGGGGGTTATAGTCATGTTTACGATGTTTTAGTTGAGGGCCCCAACTTATTGGTCTTTCTTCGTGGAAAAATAATTGAGAGAAAAGCTTGCGCTCTGTTTTGGGTTAGAAGAAAGAGAACGCATCTTTGTGAAAAAATGAAAATTTCTTCTTTCTTTCTCTAGAGACCTTATAGTGTCTTTGAAACTGAAGGGCAAAAAAGATCCATGTTCGACTACCAAATGAAAGCAATATCAACACAAAAGCAGGCGAATAATTACATTTCTATTTATAACTTAAAATTGAAAGAATAAAATATAATTTGTATGTAATCTGTATTACTTTGTAGGTTAACCACTCCGTATGCCAAGTGTTATTGAAAAGTAATCATAATAATGAGAATACTAAAATAATTTGTCATAAAACATTAAAAGATTTATCTGATTCGCAGCGATCAAAATGCAAAATGTATTAAATTTCAATGTGAATGCTGCCATTTATTTTAACACTCAAATAATTCTTTTAATTCAGTGTATGTTTATTATCACTAAAACTCGTTTCGATTGCCACGATATGTCATCAGCATTACACGATGTAAATTATAAAGGATGACTTAATTCATAATTATCTTTTACATCCATTATTATACTAAGTACGTTAATTTATATTATATATTAATTCTTATTATAAATATAATAAATCAAGAAACAAAATAAAAATTATTAAGAAATAAAGATTGAAATAAAGTAACGGATTAAAGAATCCACCAGACGAACTTTCAAGACGTCACTCAACCTGAGGATTCAAAATAAAGATAAATGAGGAATGCTCTTCTGCTTTACGCAAAGAAGCACTACCTATAACAATATTCTAAATGGTTTTCAATTTTTTTTTGACGGCAAATTTAGAAGAAAAGGCATTTGAAAACTCTGCGTAATAAACTTAACCACAAAAATATAACCACATATCGAAGCATTACTATTTCCGCTGACGAAGTGAAAAATTTTATTAAATACACAAAAATGAAAAGTAATAAACCCATGTGGATATGTACAAATTAATTAAAGATGGTCTATAATCAACATTTCCCAACGTGGAAACAATTCTTAAAAATTTTTTCTCATCATCAACAATTTGTATTGTATGGAGAGATCGTTTTCAGTTCTGAACGCGTCAAGAACTATTTGCGGAATAGTATGAGCCAACCAGTATTTAAATGCTTATTAAAACACGCTTTTTATTTATTGGAAATAATGAAAGCAGTGAATTTATTATGAAAAATTATAGACAAATTCTCAAAATTAAAGCAAGAAATGGCTTTAGTAATTTTATGTCTTTCCACACCTGTTTATGTGTCTGCTAAAATTTTACTCGAATCTCAAAAGTAGCATTTCATTGTTGCTACTAATATATCGATATAATATTTATTTTGTATCTCCTTCTTCAAAGTTTAATTTCATTTATTGTTACTTTAGCACTGTAATTTGTTTTATAACCATTGAAGAATGTTTATTTAATTATATTTTTTATATCAGAAAAGTGTGAATAAACTGAATTAGTAAACAAATTTTCATAGTATACTTTGATAGTTATATTATATTTAAAACACATTGCTTTGCTTTTTTAGAATTCTATTCTCATTTTTTTCAAAGAACAGAACAGTTTAAAAGAAAGTGAAATAATAATAAAAAATTAATGATTTTACTTTGTAGAAGCTTTTTAACTAACTATATAATATTTTGTTGAATTATTATCTAACCTCTACCTACATTAAAATACTGTTTTAAAATTTTTCGAGAGTAATTCTATAAAGTTTCCCTCTTTTTTTTGCCTTCCTTTCCAATTGTTATTAGAATATACCATTCTATCCTTTGGGACAAAAGAGAGTAGACAGTGCTTATTTCAGCTCCAAAATTAAAAAATTTTATTATAAATGGTTCAGTTTATAAGTGGTAAATCTATTATATTTCATAAAGATAAATTGATGATTTATGAGCTCATTTACCATTTTATAAAATGAATAATTTGAGTGAATTTAAATTTAAGGAAGTTGTTATCAAAAACTATATTTATTAAAAAAACAATTTGAAACTTGTCTGTTAAATATCAAATTTGAAATAATTTTCTGATACTGCGATGTCCTACCTAATTAGATAGAATCAAAGACCGAAAAGATATCATTGTCACTTAATTATTTTAAATTTCAACCAAAAAATCTCCTTTTGTTTTGAATAAAAAAAAGATTTATTTATCTATTTAAAATCATTTATATATAAAAAAAAAAAAAAGAAGCAAAATGATAGAAAAATATTATATATAAATTATTAAATATTAATTATATAAATTATTAAAAATATTAAATTATATAAATTAAAATATTAAATTATATAATTAAAAATATTAAATTATATAAATTGAAAATATTAAATATATTATATTCCGGGGCCTGGAGCGATGAAGCGTACTGGAAAAGGCAAGATTTACCCCTACCCCTCCCCATTAAGTAATACGTTGTAAAATTCGCTACTCGGGAAAGCGGGCCGCAATGGGTTGCTGTCGACAATGTAATTTCAATTCTAAATGCCAGTTTGATACAAGAGTTCGGAAGAGAAATGGGACGAAGCTCAGATTTCAATGCCATTGTACCTTTGTTGAATAAGAAGTTGAGATGAATTGGAGCATAAAGAAATACAGATGTCATTTTAAGAGCTAATACCTATGGTATACTAAGATGGCTTCGTTTGTTGAAGGATGAGAAGTGTACTACAGCATGACAGGTGTAGTACTTTTTCGTCTGGTTATATGGATGAAAGCTCGGGGCGACTCTTTGGCTCATTCTAAAATACATGGATGGCAGGATAAGAAGGTTTACCAGATACAAATTTCCTGTGATTTTGCATATAGCTTGGCACATGTACTGAACAAAGCAGATTTCATGCAAAACATCCACTGGCTAAAACTCTAGCCCGCCACTCGCCAAGCCCATCTGCCCCGCGTCAGGAACTTACTCGTTCTTCTCTACTGTCAACACTCGACGGCTGCCAACGCTTCGTTGCTCAGCAGCGCCCTCACAAATAGTATTAAATAAAATAAGCTAAATGAGAGTATTGGAAGAATTAAAATCTAATATTTCCTTTTAGGTATGCAAAAAAAGAGGGAGAAAGATGAAGTATTTGTTGACACTGGCGAAGTCAAAATTCACGCGCGGTTCGAACTCAAGGTGAAATGATGGGAGAAAGATACACTATCGCTGCGCTACCAAGTCCGTGTGAGGGAATGTTTGAAGCTGTTGTGATGGGGTATAGGCAAAAAGAAATTGTGGGGCGGGGCAGAGAATGTTGAAAAGAGGGAATTATAATAAAATAAAATTATTTCCTTCCTTGATGTAACAGGTAGGTTCACATTTTATTTTGTTTTCTTTAATAAAAAAAACAAAAACTTCGATATGTATAACTTTCAATTTACTTTATGTATTTTGAATAAAAGATTTTTTTATGGCACACTTTTATTTTTTCAAAATAACATTTGCATTTTTGAAGAATGCACGTCTTGTAAATAATAGCCGTATGATCTTTTTTCATACTTTGCCTAAACAGCATTTGTCATTCTATAGATTGGCTAGGTATTATACAATGCCTATGGAAAGTTTATAATAATCATCATATTTAATACTTTGCCTAAAAATGCCCGGCATTCTATAAAATGCCTAGGTATTCTATAGAATGCCGGCGTTTCATACATTGTCAGTAACACCTATAAGAAATAGAAGAGTGTCGTTTTCATTCTGGGTTAGCATACATAATATATATCGCTGTTTTTCCTAACGAATTAAATATGATGGATAGATGATAGGCCAGGAAGGGGAGACGTGAATAATCTCTGATAAGTTAGAACCATGACAGATCTAAAATCCAAAATATTGTTTTATTTTTCAATCTAAAGCGTATTTGTTCTACATACCTCTCAAAATCTTGTAATATAAATGAAAGTAAAAAAAAAGGGACTTAAATATGCGATATAATTAATTTACGACATAGAAGCAAATTAAATTCCAAATCATTTTAATGCTGTCTTTTCATTCAATTGAATTCCTTGAAGGTACAACCCGAAGCTGATAATTTTATTTTCATAGGATTCGCTAACAACGTGACACATATCTGAATGGATATCATTAAATATTATCAATAATGAAATAAGCAGAAACAGTTAAGAAACATATTTCAATTATATAATTAAATTCAAAATTATAAAAGAAAATTACGAACTGTTTTACTGCTACACAATTTTCAGTAAAAAACATTTATAAAAAATATATATATAATTAATATCCTTATTCCATTCTTTACTTGCAAACAAACTTTTTTACTTTTACCGTTTTGTCTTTAAAAGCTACAAAGTAATTTAGATTGCGTTCCAGTTGTTTCCTTCAGAAAATTAAGTGAGGTCTTCATCTCAAGGACCCGTAAGTTTTATTTTTTTATTATTATTCAGTCGCATTCAATTTCCCATTGAATGTTAGCAGTTCGGATAGTTTTGTTTTTCCGCAAATAAAATTCCTATAAATATTTATGAAAATAATTGTTGTCCAGTTTTATAACAGCTTAATAGTTGCTTAGTCGAGCTCCTATAATAGTATAAGACTGAAACGCTCAATTCAGTTTTCTCTTATAAAAGTGTGTACATCAATAGACCAGGAATTCTTTTGGTTATCGAGTATATGTTTGCGATAAAGTTTGTTTTCTCTAGCTTTCCTTCGACAAAGTAGATCTGATATATCCTAGGTTCGTGCTATGACATTTCAATGCATGCATGAATTCTTGCATGTATCAAATTGTTCGCGGAAACAATTTGATACATGATTAAAAGGATGAGGTTTCGTTTTTTAATTTATTTAATTCAGCTGAAATGCATGTGTTTCGAAGTGAAAAGGTTCAAATGTAAAAATTAATTTCGACAGAACTCGTTTCTGAACAACAATGTAGCCTTAATTTATGTAACTCTAATTTTAAATAAACCATTGGGAGTGTTCTCCTCCGACTTTTTCGTATACTTCCAGGATATGGTACTTTTTTTTTATTATTTTGGACCACAGTTCTGCTTCATCGTTAGTGACGATAATCGAGTACAGTTAGAGTCTCGATTGTTCGAGTTTTCCATAAATTCGAGTTAGTGAAAAAAAATCAGTTTAGCTCCCAAATAATGACCAACACATACATGACGCGTGAAAGAATTACTGCATCTGGTCTTTATTGTTGTTCGACGGGTCATATGTCCACTGCGCACCCCGAAACCACCTGCAGAAATGCCTCCTCCCAAAGAAAACGGGATACATACAAGATTGTTATATAGGAGCAATGTGTTTAAAAAAAAAAAAAAAAAAAAAATTGACAATTATTTTAAGATATAATTTCACCTGTTGCTATCAGCAGTAATGTAATAATATGTAAGTACATTTTTCCTTTTAAATATACTACACTGAAATTTAAAAATTGCTTTTATTTCTATTTATTTATTAAATTTTATGATTTCGATAGTTCGATGTAGGCCCGGTCCCGTCCACCTCGAATTATCGAGACTCTACTGTATGCATTTTGGAGAAGTACGCTTTCACGTTGACCAATTAGGTCAAAAATTTGAACTGTTCTACAATTTTGGTACGAGTTTGCTGGATAGAGCGCTCTTCCACCAATGAACTATGAATTGTGGGCTTGGTTCCTAGTGGTGATATGATAAAGTAAGTGGGCATCTCGTTGCGTAGTGTAGGGGATTTCCCCACATCCGCAATAGTCTGTAGAATGGAGACGGAATCTCTTGAAGTAGCTGGGGAAGGGCCCATCACATCATAAAATTAATGCACCCGGGTTTTTGCGTTATGGGAAACACAAGAATAGACATACTAATAATGGAGTTAGTCCAAAACTTGTTGAACATCTAAAATTCTGGTTATAAAGTCATGCACCAAATTTTAACCAGCTAGCTCGCTACGTTTTTGATTTATAGCATGCAAGATAGACAAGCCGAAGCAAACGGATAGACAGATTTCCCCTATAGTGTGGCTGTATAATAAAAATTTCAATATTAAATATTTACATACCGTATTATTCTCCCACCAGGGGGGCTCCGCGAGTTAATGGATGAGAAGCCGCCGTATGAGTAAGCAGGTTCTCGCTTCCCTGGTGTGTATAGTAATGCTGGTGTGGCTCTTAGGGCCCATCTCTGATGACGGGTCATACCCCGGTAAAACGGGGGGTCGTCGCATGAGTCGCTAGTATTAGGGGCTATTAAGCGGGGCCACAGTACCCGATTATCTGTCGTGGCGACAGGTTATTTATAAAACCCCTCGTGCTGGTACGGGGTAATTCTTGTGTGATACCGTATTAGCTTTAAAAGACTCCTGACAACTGCGTATTAGGAAGGTGAAAAAAATCACCAAGCTCATTAAAAGGGCGCCCAAGAACACAAGTTAAATTCTCCGTTGAATGCGAAGTCCATTATGTCGAGGGCTTACTATATACAGTCGACGCTCGTTATAACGACCACTCATTATAAAGATCATTCCCTTATAACGACCTGTGATAAGATACCCAACTATGTTTCACTATGCACTCGGGTTATATTACTTCCCGTATAACGACCGTTCAGTGTCCGTCTTATCTCAATACAACGTCCAAATTCAACGGACACTCTTCCCGGTATTTCTCCAAAATTCCTTTATTTTCTACTTTAAAATCTATTTTAGAAATATATTTTTACTAGCTGTTACCCGCGACATCGTGCGCGAAGAATTTGAATTATTCTTTTTTTTAATTCACGAATGTAAATGTTTTGTTGCATTTTGAAAGGGAAAAGTAAAAGTTCTGACGGTTGATAATACTTAATTGGACGGCTGACAGGAGTGTACTGTACATATATTCTGATATAGTTATATAAATTGTTTATCTATGCTAATATACTTTTGTATACCACGTTATTTGCACGGATGTATAGGTTGTGTGGGCTGGACACACGTGAACACGCCACATATAGTTGCCCATGCGAAAAATATGATTTTTCCAAATGTACGCGTACCACTTTCAGTGTCTGGCCCTGAACATAGGAAATGATGTTTTTAAAGGGATTTGTTACCTTTTGAACTGAGATGATAAATCCCTTGGTATTATCGGAAGGCGTTGAATTTAAACACTCCCTCTTCTCCCTATATCATTCATAACAGTAAATTTCATGACGTTTGGACCTAGGTGTGTAATTTGTAACCGTGTGCCATTGCGCAGTCTCGGCATATCAAGGTTATGTATTAGTAGTACTGGCACACTGACATTCAATCTCTGCTTGTCGGAAGGTGCCCCTGACAATTCTAAGATGTTGAAGAGCTTTACAGAATATGATGTTCCTTGTCAATGCCCATTACCGTATCTCCTGATAGATATTCTGTAATATCTCACTGTGAAAATTAAACAAAACATCGAGAGAATAATTCACTAACGTCTTTGGATCACTGTGTAACCGTGTTAAAAGCTGTAAGTGCTACAACAACAGGAAACCGGAAGTGTAAAGTCTCCTTTGTTGTTTATGGTCAAAGAAAGCAATATTTTCTTATATTAACTTTAACACTGGCAAAATCCCGCTCGAGAAACAGTAACATGGCTTGAATTTATTTCTATAAGAATAAAAAGTATTGTTAGGAAATTACGTTACAAAAATAATTTTAAACCTTAATAAAAATCAGAGAAAACACTTCATCGCAAAGGAATTGTCATCTTTAGAAAGATAATTTTCTGCTCTTTATTTTGGCATAAAAATAAATGTTGTCTAATAAATGTTTCAGAAGTTATTGGCAAATAACGTCTAAGTATTAGACTTAAAAGCAGCTAATTTTCGTTATTTAATTAAATATCTTAAGAACTAATTAACTCTGAAAGTTGAAAATAGCACCTTTGACCTAGAAATATTCTCTAGAATGTCGTGTGTAAATTTCATGTCGCTACCGTTCACCGTTTAGGAGGAGATCTTGTGATCGACAGACAGACAAATACATGTAATTTCTGCCTTATTTTATGGATATTTATAAAGATGAGCAAACTTTTCAGAAATATAGGTAACTTAGTTCAAAGTCTAACCGTTTTCTGGCATCGAAGTAGCTATAAATTTGCGTTTTTTCAAAATCGTCTGCACGTAAAAAATTATTAAAATTTAAAAAATGAATAAAAATTGAAGAAAAAATGTCACAGAAATAAAATTGATATCATTGAAAAGGTAAAATTTTGAACTTTAAGATGGTATAAAAATAATTTTAATCGGATAATTTGTTCCGAACTTACAGCGGAAAAAAGGATCACGTGATAGTTGATTTTAAATATAATTTATTCTACATGTTTTCGCATTTCTGAAGGATCACGTGACAGTTGATTGAAAAATAAAATCTTCATAGAGAATCGCGGAGTCAATGGGCTTTCTTTGTTAACTAATTTTAATCTGTAGTCAAAAATAATTAATTTAACGTGATTTCACCTACCCTATGTCCGTTCTTGGGTTTCAAGATACAACTCTGCCAATTTTCATCCCAATCGGTTTGGTAGTTTTGCCGTGAAAGCTTAACAAACAGACAGACAGACAAACACATTTTCACATGTATTATATTACTAGCTGTTACCCGCGACTTCGTGCGCGAAGAATTTGAATGTTATTATTTTTTAATTCACGAATGTAAATGTTTCGTTGCATTTTAGAAAAGGGAAAGTAAAAGTTCTGACGGAGATAATACTTAACTTGACGGTTCACAGGAGTGTACTGTACATGTATGCTGATATAGTTATGTAAATTGTTTATCTATGCTAATATACTTTTGTATACCACGTTATTTGCACGGATGTAGAGGTTGTGTGGGCTGGCCACACGTGAACACGTCATATATAGTAAACATGACCATGCGAAAAATATGGTTTTTCCAAATGTACGCCTGCCACTTTCAGTGTCTGGCCCTGAACCTGGTAAATGGTATTTTTAAAGGGATTTGTTATCTTTTGAACTGAGATGATAAATCCTTCGGTATTATCGGAAGGCGTGGAATTAAAACACTCTTTCTTTTCCCTATATCAGTCGTAACGGCAGTTTTTATGACGTTTGGACCTAGGTGTGTAATTTGTAATCGTGTGGCATTGCTTAGTCTCGGCATATCGAGGTTACGTATTAGTATTACTGGCACACCGACTTTCAATCTCGGCTTGTCGGAAGGTGCCCCTAACAATTCTAAAATGTTGAAGAGCTCTACAGGATATGATGTTCCTTGCTAATGCTCATCACTGTATCTGCAGATGGATATTCTGTAATACCTCATTATGAAAATTAAACAAAACATCGAGAGATTAATTCACTAACGTCATTGGATCACTGTGTAACCGTATTAGCTGTAAATCCTACGACAACTGGAAAACGGAAGTGTAAACTCTTCTTTGTTGTTTATGGTCAAACAAAGCAATATTTTCGTATATTATCTTTAACACTGGAAAAAGCCCGCGCGCGAAACAGTAATTTTGCTTGAATTTATTTCTATAAGAATAAAAAGTATTGTTAGAAATTGCGTTAAAAATATTTTTTAAACCTTTATAACAATCAAAGAAAACACTTCCTCGCAAAGAAATTATCATTTTTAGATAGATCATTTTCTGCTCTTTAATTTGGCATAAAAATAATTGTTGTCTATTAAATGTTTCAGAACTTATTGGCAAAAAACGTCTAAGCATTAGGCTTAAAAGCGGCTAATGTTCGTTATTTAATTAAATATCTTAAGAACTAATTAACTCTGAAAGTTGAAAATAGCACCTGTGTACTAGAAATATGCTCTAGAATGTCGTGTGTAAATTTCATGTCGCTACCATTCACGGTTTAGGAGGAGTTCTTGTGACCGACCGATCTTGCAACGGAGTAGCTATAAATTTGCGTTATTTCCAAATCGTCTGCACGTAATTAAAGTTATTAAACTTTAAAAAATTAATAACAATTGAAGGAAAAATGTCACCGAAACAAAATAGGTATCATTGAAAAGATAATATGTTGTACTTTAAGATGGTATAAAAATAATTTTTATCGGACAATTTGTTCCGAAGTTACAGCGGAAAAAAGGATCTCGTGATAGTTGATTTTAAAAATAATTTATTCCACAGGTTTTCGCATTCTTGAAGGATCACGTGTCAGTTGATTGAAAAATCAAATAATCCTCATCGAGAATCGCTGAGTCAATGGGCTATGTTAATTATTTAATTGTTGTCTGTAGTCAAAAATAATTAATTTAAGGTGATTTCACCTACCCTCTATCTGTTCTTGGGTTTCTATCTACAGCTCTGCCAATTTTCATTCAAATCGGTTTGGTAGTTTGGTCGTGAAAGCGTAACAAACAGACAGACAGACACACTTTTGCATTTATTATATTACTAGCTGTTACCCGCGACTTCGTGCGCGAAGAATTTGAATTATTCTTTTTTTTTAATTCACGAATATAAATGTTTTGTTGCATTTTGAAAGGGGAAAGTAAAAGTTCTCACGGCTGATAATACTTAATTGGACTGCTGACAGGAGTGTACTGTACAACTATGCTGATATAGTTATGTAAATTGTTTATCTATGCTAATATACTTTTGTATACCACGTTATTTGCTCGGATGTAGAGGTTGTGTGGGCTGTACACACGTGAACAGGCCACATATGAATATGCCCATGGGAAAAATATGGTTTTTCCAAATGTACGCCTGCCACTTTCAGTGTCTGGCCCTGAGCATCGCAAATAATATTTTTACAGGGATTTGTTACCTTTTGAACTGAGATGATAAATCCTTCGGTGTTATCGGAAGGCGTGGAAGTAAAACACTCTCTCTTCTCCCCATATCAGTCATAACAGTAGCTTTCACGACGTTTGTACCTAGGTGTGTAATTTTTAACCGTGTGCCATTGCGCAGTCTCGGTATATCGAGGTTACGTATTAGTAGTACTGGCACACCGACTATCATTTTAGGCTTGTCGGAAGGTGCCCCTGACAATTCTAAGATCTTGAAGAGCTCTACAGAATATGATGTTCCTTGTTAATGCCCATTACCGTATCTACAGAAGGATATTCTGTAATATCTCACTGTTAAAATTAAACAAAACATCGAGAGAATAATTCACTAACGTCATTGGATCACTGTGTAACCGTATTAAAAGCTGTAAATGCTACCACAACAGGAAACCGGAAGTGTAAAATCTCCTTTGTTGTTTATGGTCAAAGAAAGCAATATTTTCTTATATTAACTTTAACACTGGAGATAACGATTGAGGTGCACGTCTGAATTCGAATGGAATTACAAGTTAGTAAAAGCTTGGGATTCGGGAGTGCTGTTTTGAAGTAGCGGGAGTGGTTTACTCCTCTGGTTTGCTTTTGTTTTTTGCGGAAAGTCACTGTGGGTTAGGATGGTTTCCTAACGTTTTTTTTTTCTTTCGGAGTTGCGTTCGTCTGCTTCGGCTCGTGAATTTTTGATCGAGTGGGAGCCGGTCGTCATTTTGGGAGGCCATTTTTTTCCTTTTCAGTATTTGCTTCTTCGTGAACAGCTGCTCGGGTAATATCTATTCATCTTATTTTCTTTAGTACTTGGATTGGACTGTTTTCATACTGTGCTCTTCGCATTTTAAGATTGCCTCAACAATGAGTGATATTCAAGAATATTCAATGATGGATTTTCAAACACAGGATGACTTCTCTCTTACCAACAATAACTCTCTTAACAGACTTGTTCTGGCACTTAGCTCCAAACATTTTGCGGAAATCAATATCGTCATGTCACATCAAACTGGCGGGTCAAGTATACCAAAAATGAACCCCATCGCACTTCATACGTATATGAAACAAAATATTTCGCAATTAGAAATGCTAACAAATATGCGACACACTAGACAGGGCAAAGTCCTGTTTACTACATCGGACACGATTTGCGCGGCTAACCTGTTCACATTAACCAAACTGCTTGATACTCCAATATCAGCAACCGTCCTGTGGGAAAACATCACTACAAAATTTCTTCTAACTGACATACCGACAACAACATCGCTAGAAGAATTAGCGTCTGAACTCTCGTGCTCAAATGATATTGTCATTACACGAGAAGATTTGTCAAGCAGAACACCCAACCGGAAGCTGCACCGGTCCTAATCACCATATTGGGGACAACGCTCCCGGAACATATCAAAATGTGGTTTATTCATCAGAGAATTAACTTATTCATTGATCGACCGAGAATATGTAATAAATGTTTCTCATTTTTCCATGCAACAAGAACATGCAACCTCAATCCGGCATGTCATCAATGCGGACAAATACATACTTCTTCCTGCCAAGGTCCAATACAATGCATAAACTGTAAGTGAAACCATTCAGCACTGGATAAAAATTGCCCTCATTACATGAAGGAAATCAAAGTGCTCGAATACAAAGCAAGACATCATGTTACGACCGGAGAGGCAAGACGTATTCTCAATCAGAGACCCAACACAAATTTAGCAACCATTGTTAAATCAAACATATGTAACACTGACCTAGAGAATACTCTCACAACAAAAATGGAAGCTCTCTTCCAAAAAATGCAAGAAGAGAAGAACGCATTATAATTATTAACGTCTATGTCCCCCAGGGTTTTGATATAACTCAGACGAGGATGTATTTTGATTCACTTAAAGCACCTATTTTTATTTTTGGAGATTTTAACTTGCACCATCCTATGTGGAAAGCAAAACGCTCAAACTCACTTAGCAACAATTTTGCAGACTGGCTCCAAATGTCGAACTTCCTTCTTCTAAACTCCAATACTCCGACGCATATTTCACATACTGGTAGCCAATCCATCATGGATCTTTCAATCTGCACTGCTGATATCTTTCACCAAGTGAAAACCTTTGTCAACAAATCTTCTTTTGAAAGCGACCACAACCCGGTTATTATGGAATGGTCAAATATAAATTTTGCACCCCGCAACATCAAATCAATGAACTGGTCCAATATAATGCAGCAAACATCTGAAATCCTCTCATCTACATTGCAAGACTTTTCAAACACTATGGCAAAGGTATCTAACTCTATCAAGAAATGAAAAATACTGCACCACGACCCCCCCTTACCATAATAATTTCCACCCTGAGTGGAGATAGCATGCCACAACTTCTTATTATTAAAAATTAAAAATAAGGCGCGTAACGCCTACTCAATTGTGGATTAAATAAAAATATAAGTCAAAATTACGAAGGACCAGGAAAGAAATAGCAGAAATTACTGGGATCCATTTTGCAACCTTATCTCAGAAATCCTCAGATATTCTACTCATGCTCAATAAGGTAAGCAACCATGTTTCACTTAAGATATCATGCTTCCAACATGATTATACAACAATCGCATCATTTCCAGATCCGCAACAACAGAGCAATCTTTTTTGTTAATTTTTTCGCTCTTCAATTCAACGTAGGCCGATCTCATACTCGACTATAATGGAGTCTATAACTCGAACCTTAACCACCCCATCAAAATTCAAGAAACTATCAAGGCAGTCAAACTACCAGAAACAGCCTCCAGGGGCAGACAACATTCCCATAGCAGTTCCAAAAGACTCAACAATCAGCAGGATTCGCTCTTACAGCCAGCTTTCAGAAATCTTTATTACAGCAGATATCCCTTGTATGGAAGCACTCATTAATAATTCGATTCCAAAAGCCATCCAGACAAAACCATAATTTTCTCCTATGGGCCATCGCACTCACCTCAGTGGGCAGAAAATTTTCGAACGTATGTAAAACGTATATCATTGCTTCATGCTTACTCAAAAAAAACCCCACCTTTTGTCTATGGTTTCTTCCACTACGTATTAATCAGCAGTATAAAATCAGTCAACATTTTAGAATCTCATCAACAAAGTTTTTCATTGGTATTAATCTTGACATAAAAAAAGTACCTACGACTCAGTTTATATTGATGGCCTCATCCAAAATGTCTACACATTGGTATTAGAATTTCACATCGTTAAATTCATTCACCATTTTTTTTGCAAGACAGAGTGTTGCAGGTTCGTTGGAGAAACCAGCTTTCGAAATCAAGTCACCCAGCGTGGCCTTGCACAAGGAAGCGTGCTTTCCCCACCATCTTAGATGCAATATTTTTATTTGACTTTGAAGGAAACCTTGGAGAGAGGAGTCAAGTTTCTATTTTCGCAGATGATATTTTCATACTGTTCCGCTTTATCCCCGATCATATTGTCAAAACTGTTGCTATTGAATAATGTGTATCAGTGGTGCAAATACTGGAAGGCTTAACATCTCATGAGAAAAATGTACAATCGCGGACCTTTCTAGAAGAAGTGACGTCCCACCCCGACATATCTTACGCAGAGTCCCCCTGCCATGGAAAACAGAAATAAAATACCTGGGTTTTATATTCTCAAAACCAATCAAAATAACATAAACATCAATACCTCCGCACTAAAGTCCGAAAGCTGAAAAATAAACGCCTTAAATCGATCGCATATAAAACATATGGCCCCAGAACCAAGGATTTCCATATCCATTGCTAATACCAGTATCTGCAGCCTATTTTTTTATAATAGCTCAACAATTAACAAGTGGTCATTTTTTGTCTCAGCATCTGTGACGTAGTCAGACAACTCGGCACTACGGACGGCTATGGATTACCTATATGGACTCGAACATAATTTTGCTGAAACTTGCAGCTCAGAGAGCATTATCAGGGGAAAAGTCGTGACTACAGCTCAATTTTTCTTAAAATACTCTAGCATATAGACACACTCACCACTATACTTATAGGAACGATGACACTCAATCAGTTAATAGTCAGGCAACAGAAGGAAAATAGGAAAAAAATGGTGTAGTTTGAAATTGCTTTAGTTATGGGGTGTGCCCTAAACAACATACCTAAAGTTCCACGACCGTGGGGGTTACGCGGAGGGGTACAGGAGGTTTAAATAGAGGCTTTTTCAGTTTTCTTAAATGTTCCAGAAACTATGGATTATGAAAAAAATCCTCTAATTACAAATAAACTTCATTAAATTCCACACAAAAGTCCTACATCTTTATTTTTAGCGTCGATAATTTAGAAGATATGGGGAGTTGAAAAGGTAGTATTTTCTGAAATTCATATTGTAATGGTAAAATCATTGAAAAATGCCAAAATATAGCCTTCAGAGCACCTCATGCCTATATAATAATTTTATAAGGTAGTATTGGATGTGTTGAGAATAGTAGACGAGAATAAAGTACAAATATATTTTGATGAACAGTCGGCAGTCCCTTCCTCCCCTCAATCCGTTTCTCGCCACTTAAGATCAATTCTAGTAGAGTCAACGAGGAAAAAATAAGAAAAAAATAAATGGTGTAGTTTTGAACTTTGGCACAGGTTGTAGCAGGAATAGTGCCTAAACAACATATTAAAGTCCCCGACAGTGGGGAGTTACGCCAGAGAGGTACAGAGAGGTTAAAGGGGCGTTTTCAGTTTTTCTGAAATATCTCGAAAACTATGGGTTCTAGAGAAAATGCTCAATTACAAATTAACTATTAAATTTCCTCGAAAACAGTCCTTCATTTTTTTCTTAGGATGAATGGCTTAGAATATAGAGAATTACAATAGAGTGGTTGGAAAAGCTAACTTCATTTTTAAGAAAGAAGTTTTTATTTCAAATTGGCGGCTATCTATTGCTTAACATTATATCTATAACTATAATATTATATATATATATATATATATAATTAATTATATACATAAAATATAAACACTTTTGACACTTGTTCGTAATTAAATTTCATTCAGTTCTTCTACTGCTCGATCGAGTTCTGAACTCCTCTTCTAGAGGTGCACCATTAGGCTAGTCCT
>BGPR01028107.1:0-20206 GCA_013235015.1 Araneus ventricosus | reverse complement strand
GAATGATATTGTTACGCACAGTGTCCACTGACACAGCATGTAAGGGAGACAACTTATTACAGTGAAACTTCTCTATAGTGGCCTCCCTCCGTTCAAAGGAAAATTAGCTGTTCAAAGGGGGTGGGGCGCTGTAAAGGGGGTTTCATGTATGGAAGAACAAAATATGTATTTAAACAGGCCCTAATTTGGTTTCTATGACAAAATGAATTTTAAGAGTCGCATAAAAAAGTTTGTATTCAAAAATTTCTTATTCCTTGTTTAAAACAAAGTACAATTTTTGTTTGCTTGTATCATTCCAATTTTTCGGAGGTAACTTTTTTCCTGTTTTTTAGATATATTCCTTATAGGAATACTACATATTTTTTAATTGAAAAAATGAATTTCTAATCAATTCGTCAGCAGTTTTTGAGGAAGGAGCAATTTCATCATCTATTTTTCCTGAAATGTTTTTAAGCTAAAAGTTTCATTTGCTTGTGGTCGCAACTCATATCAGTTTTTTGTGAGTCTGAATCAGCACCTGAAAGTCACACGTGCGACCAAAAAATCACTTTTGAAGGTCCCACCCCCGTAGAGGTTGAAGTCCACTTTTTTCTTCACATTAAGAAAGGAGTGATTAGTTTCATTCTGATTTCTAGTGTTATTTTGGAGTGTAAGAAGTTTTTGTTCTTTCTTTCCTCCCTTTCATCTTAACCTTCCAACAGCCATTTCCTCTATATCAGCATGAAAAGTTGAGCTTATTTCCTAGATAAGATATTCTAACATATTAATTTTTAAAACGGTAATTGTTAAAATTAGGTTGGAATTGGGAAAGGGTTAATAAGTACAATTATTTTAAACAATTTTCATACAGCAATTTTAAACAATGTGCACATAAAATGACCAAAGAATTAGCTCAATGACGTTAAAATAAAATAAGTAGAATTACCAATATTTCAACTGAAATATTTACATTTGTAATATGAAACTGTTATAACAATATACAAGTATAAACAATTAAAATTTAGATATAAAAGCAAGAAGTCAATTTTATAGTCATTTGATGGCAAATTTCGCGTGTATCTCTGAAATATAAATAGCAGATTCGCAAAGTCCTCTTAACGCCTCGAATTCCAAAAGATGACTAACAGTTCGTCGAATGGAGTTGGAAGAATAGTCAAGGTCATGCTTTCGTAGTACCCTCTGGTGAAAAGATATACAACGAAATTATTCTTAAGTGTATCACTCACATACTCTCGCCCGCTAGAGGGTTAATAAAAGCCCAAACTCAGGGAGGCGCAAGGAGGGGATTTCATTGAAGTTCATCGGGCGACCAACACGGCCGTTCAGATGGGTTTGAGCGGCCATTCCTAGGGGCTATTTTAACATTGTGTGTGCGGCCAAAAATTCCGTGCAAAACAAAAGTGAGCGTTGAGAGGGATGGTCGCTTAGAGAAATTTTATTATAAGACGAGCAATATTTTGCAAAGGACCTAATGTTCATTAACAGTGTTAGAAACACAACATGAAAAGCAGGTGAACTGCTAAATAAAATCGACAAATTATTATTGACAAATGAAAATGGAAGATCTTTGGCAACGCAGCTAAAATATTTTTAAAGAAAACATTAATAATCATGCATTTAATAGTTTATTACAGATGTTAAAATATTGAAAATTACCGATTTTGTTCATAATTCACTTAATTTTATTGAATCATTGTCTGTATTTAAGAACAAATAATAAAATTGATTAATTAAACTATTTCAGAACATTATTTTATCATTACCAACACGCTCATGGATTGTGTAAATATATTACCAATTTATCCATCTGTATTTGGCATAACAGTCTTTGTTTGACAATTAAGCGTTATTTTATCATTACCAACACGCTTCTCTTGGATTGTATAAATATATTTATCAATCTCTCCATTTGTATTTGGCAGAACAGGCTTTGTTTGACATTTATAAGTTATTTTTGTTGACATTTATACACTTCTCTTGGATTGTATTAATATATTTATAAATTTCTCCATTTGTATTTGGCATAACAAGCGTTGTTTGTCATTCCTAACACAATAGTGTTTTCATGTATCTGATAATTCCTCTCGTTTTCAAACCTGTTAACACATCAATAAAAAATTATATGATTCTATGCATTACATTTCAGGTTTTCATTCCGCATAGTTCAAATGCTACCTAAGCAGAGTTTGAGTCAATTCGCTCCATAAAAAATACACAGAAATGAAATGATGTATAAAACCAAAGTGAAACTACCTCCATCTATTTGAACCAAACAAAACCATTATCCATCAAAACCATCATGAATTTGTGATCGAAATACTTGTAAGTTTCCGCCTGTGCGTCAGATGGATGCAAATACAATATTCTTTTAAAAGAAAAAGCAAGTCGTAACACAAGTAAGAAAAAGTATAAAAGAAACAATCTTGAAAAAAATAAAGCAAATGATGTGGAGCAAGAAGCGACGGTTGCAGGCTTCTGTTGACGTGATTGTGACGGATGAATCTGGAATTTTTGTTCGTACTTTGTGGAAAAAGCAGTTCTGCCACAATGGATGATGCTGTCTCAGCAAAATCAAAACTTGGTAGCATCTACTTGAGTAAACTTTGTCACAAGGTGGTTCGCGCATCCCTGTATTTCTTCCTTTTGACACAACTTTGTCGTAAAATTGATGAGGTAAACAGTTCTCCTTGCTCTGAAGACCGAAGAGAATATTAAACTATCATTAATATAAAATATTCTGGGTGCAACTACTGCTTTAATCGTGAATTTCTAACATAATACAGAACATAACGCCGTCTCTTACCCCCGAAACCGTGAACAGACCGGTCACTGAACGGTGTGATGGGAAAGACGAGGGAATTTTATTTAAGAAATAAAAAGAAATACAAAACAAAAAAAAGAAACAAAAAATAAAGATATATTTACACTTATAGGCTTTTCACTTGTACACTATTATTTCGTTTTAGTGTTCTTTTCTTTAGATATTATTTTACTTTTCTTTTTTGAAGGGGGGGGGGGTGTCTGGTAATTTGGAGCTTTTTGTTCGGGCTCGCTAGAAAGTTGAAGGCTACGGAGGCCGGAAGAGATATCTGCTTTCGCTCATGAATTCGACTATCGTCCTCATTTTATGCCTGCAGACGAGGTTATTGTCGACTCTTTTCATCCATTCTTTTTCGAAGTTTGGCGCTGGTTTCCTCATATGCCAAGACACTGTGAGAATACATTCCGTAGCATAGTGGAGTGCCGTGCCAATTCCACCACAGCTGCAAAAATCGCTGTCAAGAAGGTGAAAAGGCTGTAGGCAGAGAAAGGGCCATTTTGAGAGAAGTAGATAACATCCTCTTTAATACAGTTAGTGGGACGGAGACTAACTGAGGGCATGATGTTATAGATTTTCCTGCCTATATCGCCATTGTCCCAGGAAGTTTGCCACTCCTCAAGCACGCTCTTCGGAAGGAGGCCTTTTATGTACGGTTTAGGAAGCTTAGTAAGTGTATAGTGTTTCCCTTGTCTTTTATCTTTCGTCTTTTGCTAGGTGCTCTTAAATTATTGAACCCATTTCAAAAAATTAATAATAAAACTAGAATGTAGCGACTTCGTTTTCTAAAATGAGAGAGTAGCCAATTTTTTTCATATAGGTAACTCGCCGTTACGGCACACTAAATCTGCTTCAGCAGGAGATTCCCAACTCAAGTGTAAAAATGGTTACCGTGCAGCAGAAGGTACGTCTAGTACGTCTCTGGTTTCAGGAAAGCACAGAAATGTAATAGTTCAAAGCCGTTTTCGGTTAGATTATCGAAATTGTCAGTCTCCAAGTACGGATTTCATCAAGCGTTGAAATTTGAAATTAAAGGGAACAGGAAAGGTGCTGGACGAGCATCGATCTGAGACGAAGTTACTGAACCAGTGAGGAAGATGTTCTTCGATACTCTAACCGAAAACATCTTTGAACGGTTACAATTGATTTGCTTTTGTGGAACCAGAGACGTGATGTTTTGGTGCACTGCAGGTATTTTCACACTTGTGTTGGGAATCTCCCGCTGCAGCAGATTTAGTGCGCCGTAACGGCGCTTTACCTATCTGAAAGAAAAAACTTTTTGAGCTACTCTCCCATTTAAAAAAAAGAAGTTGCTTCATTATTGTGCTTTTTTAAATTGATTTTTGAAAATGGGTCCAATAATTTATGACCACACTGTATTTGTTTTATCAATGGCCAATTGGTAAAGACGCAAAAGGGGAATAAACAAACCAACTTGGTTGCATATTCACAATATGAGATGCTTACTAAGTGAAATAAAAGGATTAAAATATAGAACAAAACTTAAAACAAAATTTACTGCGCCTCTGCTTCTAGAACCACCTAGACCTTTGAAGATTCTATTTCGAGGCAAGATTTGAAAAATTTAATTCAACAAAAAGAGATTCAAAGGAGGTTATGTTCGTTGGGGGAAAGTTAGACACAATATTTGTAGACAAAGAAACGGCGGGGCATATGGAAAAATTTGGATCCTGTGCAGCACCGGGTTATCAGATAGTTTATAATAAAACAACAATTCGTTATATTTAAATTGGCAAGAACTGGACCTTAGAATTTATAAATATAAGACCCAAGTAGCACAAAGATACTGAGCAATATTGTACGATATTGAACAAGATTCACAATATTATATATTATTGTTCAGTATCATGTGATATTATATACTAACGAACAATATTGTGCAATATGATGCAACATGTTTTGCTACCTGGGGAAAACTGATAGGCTCGAATTTAAAAACGAATTCAATCGCTGTATTAAAAACTAAAAATAATGCGAGGGGAATCACAACTTCTTTAAATGTGCAGCTAAAAGCAGAGCCAATGTTCTCTGCCAGTTGCATTTTAACTTCAACGCTGGAAAACATTTTAACGAGACATATGACTGTTAAACATCGAACATTTTCGATTTTATGAAATATATATATATTATTCCCTTGACTTTTCTGAACAATTTAAAACAAACCGCGTTAAAAAAATTCCCATATTTATAAAAGTTATAAAGGAAAATGTATCAGCTATTCAACGTAAGCATTGAATATGGCTATATCTTTAAAGCGCTATATCTAAAAATGTGTTTTTTTATATTGCGCTCACGATATCTCAAGAACTATAAAATATTTTTACATAAAATGTTTACCGAATATGTTTTTTGCTGTGTTCTACAAATTGAACCACATTTTTATACATATTTCTCCAAAGATGTTTTCTTTGGGGGTCAGAAAAGTTGAAATTTTAATTATTTTTAACATTTTTATTTTAAATTGGTATATAAAATAGAAATTAAATTTAAATGTTAATAAATTATGGTTCAGTTTCTTAAACAGACTGTTTGGATTACTTAGATACCCAAAATATTGTGTTTAGATAAATATTTTATCTGTAATCAAACACTCAAGGTGACTATCTCATTCTTCCTCCAAAAATTATACCCATATTTATTACTATCTCAAATAAATAAATACCAATATGAAGGTTTGAAAATGTGTGTACTATAAGAGAAGGAAAAGATGCTTTTCTAGAAAATAAAAGTGAGTTTGTAAATTGTATTGTTTCAGAGATATAATGTATCGAATTTAACAGTTTTCTAAAAAGTTTTCGATGTTTAAGAGTCGTATGACCCCTTAAGTAAAATTTAGCTTCTTCGAGGCTTCAGTTATTGCAATGCTACTGAAAATTAAGACTGTTTTGTCAGCAAATTCGGCAATAAATCACAAAATGTTGTTGAGTTGTTTGCCGGAAACACGCCAAATGTGCTTTCGATTAAAGTAGTCCTAACATAAAAAGGCACCGCTCTGTACTAATAGGGGAAACTAGGGATACTTGACCCTACGTGATTTTCGCAGCTTGTGAGATAATTGTTAATTTGTGAGTGCCATTTTTATTTGGCCTTTGGTCATATGGTCTATTGGAGGGGGTTTTCATTCCAAGCTGAAAAGCCATCGTAATGGTGTGTAGGTAAATACATTTTGGGGGTACAAAAGTAAGTTTTCACTTTTTTCTTCCTCAGTGGATAGGAAGTTAAATATTGAAGATATGATGAATTAAAATATTTCTGAGTTTTAAGCATACTTCTAGCTTTCATTTGATATACTGTGTATGCAGAATCTTCTAATTCTAAGTGGTTTAATTTTTGTGGTTTCTAAGTGGTTTAATTTTTAGATTATTAGGAATACTTGACCCTAAAAAGTTTTGGATACTTGACCTTATCAAAAGCTATTGCAGTTCCGATGTCGTAACCGACCGAAGCACATTTTGTGGTTGGGATCAATTTTCTGGTGAGTGTAGTTTGTTGTCAAAATGGCAACTCAAATATAGAGAATGATTATTTCAAAATTGTTTGCTAGTAATTATTTACTGAATAAAATTTCTTTTTAATATGATATTTTCAAATAATTAAAATAATTATTTTAGTAAGAATTTTAAACCGAATTGAAATTTAATCAATCTAATTTTTCCTCGCCGGAAATTATTTATTTATTGATTTATTATTGGAATAAAAATCTTTTGATCGAACTATTTGTCATCGTTTGGTTTTATTTAAAGTTTCGTCATTTCTATCGAGTTCGTCTTTCTTTCATGATTTGAATTTTCTTTTAAAACATATTTTTATTCTTTTGCTTTAATTTTCTTTAAATATTCAAAGAACCGAGTAAGTCTATTAAACGTCTCTATTTTAAGCTTTGCACAACATTTTTTAGATCTTTTTTTCATTTCGATGCTATTCTTTTTTTTTTTTAATTTTCCAAAACCGGCATTTCTTTAACGCGCTAACGACGCTGCTAGATTCCCAGTTCCATTGTTGTAATTTTTATCATTTAATTACATCAGTATTTAAATTCTTATATTTTATTATTAAATATTCTTAAATTTTGAACTAATTTAATTTAATAATTAGATTTAATTTAATGACTAGATTAATTTGATTTATCAACTATATTTTATTAATAACAACAGAGTTTTATAGATTCCATATTATTTTTTTATTAGTTTCATTAATATTTTTCTATAATAAACACTTCTTGCAATTCAGTAGCACTAGCCTAACATCTGAATTTCGCGTATATACAAATTATCAAAAGAATTTAAATGCTCTGCATGTAGGGTCAAATATTCTTACCCATAGGTCAAGTATTCCTAGCTTAGGGTCAAGTATCTCTAAGGTTAGGAAAACTTGACCCTATGAGATTTCATGAAATATATTTATTTTATGATTAAATGAGATATAATTTTAGCATAAGTACATTTTTCCTTCTTAAAAACAAATCTTTTTATGATGAAAACAATTCAATTATTTGAGAAATATAAGAAAAAGTAAAAGTAGGGTCAGGTATCTCTAATTTCCGTAATGGTATTCTGCATTCGTTTAAAATAAACTTTTTTAGCATTGCTTAACCAAAAATAAAAACCAGGTTTACTTGAAATAACTTTGTTTTAACTGAAGATTCGATATCAGAGTAAAATCAAGCATTCTAAAAATGGCAACTAAGACATAATTGGGAAAGGCCGATGGCGTTGAGGGCGTTGTTGTCTGCTGCGCATGCGTGTAATGAATGTGCTCTATATTGAATATCGTTATGCTATGTTCTGTGTACTGTCATGAGCTTTCGCTGATCTATGATCTATCTTGGTGTAAGTTTGCTGTTTGTCCTCAGATGTAAAATAAAAATGTCCTTAAAACCTGCTCAAAGTAAGATCAATCTGAATTTGTTCTTCATTATTAAATGCTTAAGCTAAGGCAATATTTAGAATTGTAACACAGTGGATTCAACCGAAAACCGTTTTCTGTAGCAAAATGTCGAGAAACCTTCCGGCAATTTTTGAGTAAATCTTTTCCCCCATCAAAAGCAAGCCCTGATTTTCGCTCGCGACCCGCTTGACATGTATTGACGAGAAAGCACCTATTTCCGACTTTCATGTCGGAGAAACCTCTTTCGAATTATGTGATCAATATCGGGTCCCTCCGAAGGAAAAAAGGCTTCGATTTCTTTTCGAAACTGCCGCACGACACCGAATAACGAAGCTGTTGTAAATTACTGCTCCGCAGTACTCTACCAGAGCTATAATTAAGCTCCGAAATATTTGGAGAGACCCGTTCATATTTATTCTAGTTTGGGAAAAGGCGAGGTTCACACTTTGCTTTGAATCAAATACGTTGATTTAATATTTTGGGAATTTTCGGGCGCAGAGTGATTTAGAAGATATTTCGAAAATCAGGAGCTAAAAATTTCCTTTTCTTCCAAAAATGGCTTGGGTATTTTTAGCAAGAAGTGTATAAGACAGCTTATTTTTATATTTATTATATAAAAATCACTTTTTCTCTGTGTGTGCATGTCTTTAACTGTTTTCAAAGAACAAAACAGAAAGTGATCTAAAAAAAGAAAGATATATTATAATTTTTAAATATTATTTATGGCTCAGATGCATGAAACAACGATCATAGAATATATATAGGGAATCAGAGTAAAGTTATAATTACATGAATATTTAACACTTTTTACGTTACGCTTACAATTATAATCAATTAAACATTATTTTCAACCAAATACGCTTAAAGCCCTTTTTCTAATTTGACGAAATTGGAAGAAAATTATCAAAATACTAAAATTAGATCACCCACCGTCTTTTACGATAATTGCTCAGTTTTTTTAGCCAACTGACTACTCTATAAAGCATACATGTAGTATAAAATATAAATATCATTTTAGAATATCTGTTTTTATTTCGACCATTTTTAAGACAATTTCCGTAAGAAAATTCAATAGGTTCTGTAATTTCTATCTTTACTTTTGTCATCAAAACATCGCTGGGACTCTAAATTGTGACTGATTTCCGAGTGGTATTCTTTACCTCAAAACTGGTGTCACTTTTATTTCTCTTTTTCTAACTTTTGATGAATTTATGCAACATACTCAATACTAAATAAATTTGTGTTTATGCGTTATTTAATTGGCCTTTTACCACATATGAATCAAATGTATTAAAACCTTTCAGCTCACAAGAGAACACAATTTCCTTCAAAATTCACTTCTGCTTACCTCTCCTCCGTTGAGCCTTAGTTGAAGTTTCATGCATTAAACAGTTCATCCAAGAAATCATTTCTTATAACATTCTTCTTCTTTCTTATTCAGAAACAATATGGCATTTCACTGACTAATCATATATGAAACAAATGATTATTTCACTGAATAGTCATGTTCTGTTACGTGATCCATTCCTGAGCTGCAAGTGAGTCGATGATCCGAGACGTCAGTGATCAGGGGAACATTGGACTCATGTGTGGTTAAGTTTAGTTTAGTTATATTAATGTCTCGTTTTGAATAAACACGAATGTGTATATCAGATACAACTCACAAGAGAATATTATTTCTTTCAAAGTTTACTTCTACTCAAATTTCCCTTGCAAAGCTTTAGTTGCAGTTTCATGCATTTAACAGTTCATCCAAGAACCGGTTCATATTACATAATTCTTCTTTCTTGATTGGGAAAACCCGCTCCAAAAAGACTGATCTTTAAGCTCTACAATGCCCTTACCATTTTTGTATTCTTCATCCAACATCAAATTTTGGACGTAAAATACACGAGGAACATTAAATCTTCTTCTGGTACGGAGGCTAATTTTATTTTAGGAAAAAGTAATGAATTTTTAAAGTTCCAGAAACATGATACCACGAGAAGTCTTCTGATGAATCGCCGATGCCACACGCAAGGCTGGAGGAGAAAAGAAAGGAAAAGATCCGTTCTAATGGACCCGTTCCTGATCTGGAAGGTTAGTGACTCAATAAGCTAAATCTGCAATGTACCAAGGAATGTTTGACTAATGTGTGCTTAAGACACAGCAGTCAATCTTCATGGTGTATTTATCTTGCAGTGATGAATGCAATTTGCGTTTGATTATCTTTCAAATTAATTTTGTATTAGTTAAAGTCATTAATGTTATTTCAAAGATATCACACATTTAACTTTCTCATCAATAAATTGTTGATTATACATTTCAGAATTTTTATCGATATCTGATTCTCAACGCAGAGAGCTTGTATGATGTCTATATTATATGAGTGTTGCAACAATTCTGTATTCCTTCAAGCAACACTATTTCTGCAGACACCGACGAGCTCTGGACTCTACGCTTTTTATAGTTATAACTTTTTTTATTACTGACGCCGACTTTAACGGTGTTAAGTTTTATTACATTTATGCTTACAACTCGAAATTGTTCGGGTTTAAAGTTCAACACACATTTTTTTCATGACATGGTGACTAATTGTAAATTAGTCTCACCATGCTTTTGGCGCAGCCTGACCAGGTATGGCCCTTCCACCTTAAAACCTCAAATAATCAATCAATAAGCGTAAACTAGTCAATGAAACATATTTGGAACACTATTTTGGTACAAAAATGTATGTAATTACACTCTATCATTGTTGCCACTCCAACTGGTAGCTTTTTTTCGGAAATGCGGGCGCTTATGGCAGTTGATTTGTGACAGCCCTATGCATTTTCCGAAAGTTCAGCATTTTGCAATTGAAATTACAATAGTTCTATTAATTTATTTTCTCTTCTCTTGCATCTCAGCATATTCATAAATTGAATTAATTTTAAGAACAAAATGGACCGGATATGTATTTTCATTTTGATATTTTGGTCGCAACTTAAGGTTCTGCTTTTCAGGCCTTGGACCCCACATGAGATCTCTGGCCCTCAGACAAAGTTTCGAGAATAGCTAAGAAACTACTTTATTTGCCTGTGTGGACACTGTTTTTTTTTCAAAGCAACCCCCTTGCGAGTGATATAGCGTTCCTAACCTTTTCTGTTACATCTGCAATGTGTCCTGGAATTCCACTTCTCAGAGCTCGTCAAGAACCTTCCGATTCGCGTTGGATCTCCATCATGGATTTCTTTCATGTGCCACTCAAAATACCTTCATAGTAGCATCACGGTTCACTTGCAACATCATGTTCACATTTGCCAATTTTCATAAAAATTGTCGCTTTCGCTCTTTGTTCATGTCGGGATCTCAAAATTGGTAACGTTCGTGATCACAAAAGATCAAGCTGCGCAGCTACCGAATAACACAGTTCGATCTCTTTTGACACACTGACTTATAAATGCTGGTGCTCTCTGGGACTGTGATTGCGGCTTTGTTCTCCTATTTGTTGGCGTGTTGCAGATCTAGACTTGAAAATTTTGCTACCACCTCGTATAAGTCCAAAAGGAAATGTCTTATTCAATGGTGTTATAAGAAATCGTTTGAACGGCGTCTCTTTATTCTTGCTCCTACGTTTGTGTTGTGATTTCTCCTTTTATTTTTGTTTGCTTTTAATTGGCTGTTTTGATAGTAGTTAACCCTCAAACACCGAGCTAGGCGGTCCTGGGCGGTTTAAAATTTCCCCTTAACATCTACGAAGGCCGGTCTGAGGCAGTTGGCTTCTTATGAAGGTAGATGAGGTTCTGAGGTAGCTTCGGAGATAAGCGCGGTAATCATTATCCTTGCCAATCACAGCCCATTTCCGTGAGCTTTAAGGGAAGGTTATATAAGGGGTGGGGTGGTAGGGCAAAAGGCCACTAAGGTTGGGAGAGTCCAATTCATGTCGTATCCTCCCTAAAAGGCCCAGTTTTAAATTCGATAGAAGAAAAAAGGCGCCTCGGGATTAAAGAGTTTATCTCCACATAAATCTGCATTTCTTTTCTTCGTTGGGAGAAACATTATTTTCTTTGTAAATAAAAACTTCCTTTTCTGTATTTTGCATGATATTCTTTTTCTTCATTTCGTGAATATGTGAAATTAAACAGACCTAAAAATGGAAATCAAAGCATTAATTTACACTGCGTAAAACATACTTTTTGTTTCTTTAGAAAATTAATATGATTGCGCATTTAATGGCTTATTAATATGCTTAAACATTTAAAAGCTTAATTTCACCAATAATGCTTATTATTTCTTTTGTTCATTGAAAGCATTACAAAATGGTTCTTTAAACCACTACTTTCATATTTTAGCTTAATTGCATCATTTTGTACCATCTATGAAGTACTATTGCGTTTTTGGTAGAAAGTATCACATCTCATATTTTGATTGGAAATAATACAGGAACTAACTGATTGCATTTTAAGCTAATTCGCTAATACGGTATGGTTTACAAAACAAGAGAAGCTACAGTTATCTGTTTAATTTCAACACTACCGATATCCATCAAATCATGTATATATTGTAAAAATACGGATATTGCATCCGTTGTAAGTTTGGGAACACCTTTGTGTTTCAGATGAATACAAATGCAATGTTCCTTCAGAAGGAAAAGCAACTCAATCACAAGCCAGACAAAGCACAAGAGAAAACAGCCTTCAAGATGGGAGCAACCAGAAATTGTGCCGGCAAGAAGCGACTGTCGCTAGCATCGGCTGACGTGATTGTGATGGATGGATTTGGAATTCTTGTTCACATTTTGTGGAAAAAGCAATTCTATCACGATGGATGGTGTCGTCTTAGGGAAATCGAAACTCCGCCGTATCTCTTTGAGCAAATTTTGTAATAAGGCGGTTCGCGCCTTACATCTTTACACGCTTTTATGAACTACTTAGAAGACTACCATTAATTTTTCTCATTTACCACATCATAAACCATTGCTCATTTAAAACTTTAGAAGGAAAAGCGAGTATGATTTTTTTTGGTGCTAGAATCGTTTGCCACTTTCACAGTCTTCAAGTCATAAAATATTTATATTATATATAAAAATCCGAAAAATTTGAAAAAAATGAATGTATAATTTCTTAAATATTTATTGTGATTAAAAATCAGTTCATGAATATGAATGATAATTAGTTAGAAAAATATTAGAGAAAGTAGATGTTCCAAAGAAAAGTTTGAAAAAAATGAATGTTAATAATTTAGAAGAAATGTACTAAAAAGTAGGTATTCGAAAGAGAAATTAGAAAAATTGAATAATTAATTACTTAAACAAGTATTGAGCTTAAAAATCGGTTGATAAGTATGATTGTTAATAATTTAGAAGAAATATTAAATAAAAGAGTAAATAACTTCTTAATATTTATTGTGCGAGGGTGAATCAAATACAAACGAGATCTTTCTAAAACTTATTTTCTGTAATATTTCTTATCAACATTAGTAATAAGGTCACATAAGTTATTTTTTTCTATATATCTTTATTTAACATCTGCAACGTATGACCATTAAAAATTTTTCTCCTCCTAATGTTTTTCTGAGTGGTCGAAACAAATGGTAGTCCGAAGGTGCTATGTCTGGAAAATAGAGATTATGTTAGAATGTTTCCCAGTGAAGTTTCTCTTATTTTTTCTTCTTTTGCACCAGATGTATGGGATTTCGCATCATCCTGAGATTTTGCGGAATTGCAACTTATTCCTAACGTTGAATTGTACACTTCCATAACGCAAGTCCATTTTGTTACTAATTTCTGGAACTTTTATTCATCGGTCATCAAGGATAAGGTCACGCATTTATCGAATTTTCACTTTAGTTAAGTCCTGTTTTCGCATGACGATTATGAGTCAAATTTTTATCTTTTTCTACGTCCATTTTTAAACACCTTGTACCATTCCCATATTTTAGAACTCGATAGGGTGTGATTATCAAGCTGGGCATTCAGTGTGTACCAAATTTCATTACGTTTGACATTTTTATTCATAAAAAATTTAATGATTATTCTCTATGCAACCGCTCTATGTTGTTTGCTTTCACGCATCATGCTAGCAAGTAAAAAAATAAACATAGGAAGACCAAAACGATGCCAAACAATTATTTAAACTTTAAATAACAATGATCGTTGTAGAAACATACATCAAAATCGTCTGCCTCTGTTAAACCCTTCGCTTACAACAAAGTGTCTGACACTTGCATGGAATTACAGAATTTTTGCTACTTAAATCCATAATTAAGTCAAAGTAAAAATTCGTTGTTTAACAAGCAACAGCACCTATCTCAATTTTTTGAAATTTCAAAGAGGAAGAAAGTACTCAATTTTTATCAACGAATCGAATAAAGAATATTTCTGAAATTTTTTCACATGGGGTAGAAATAGGCGTTCTCATCTTCATATCAGATGTTAAAAAAATTCAGAAATATTCTTTATTCTTTGCGAAAAATTGAGTATTTCCTTCCTCTTTGAAATTTCAAAAAATTGAGATAGGTGGTGTTGCTTGCTAAGCGACGAATTAATTTTGAATACAAAAATCTCTTGCACACGCTTAAATATCTGAAGTATACTTAAATAGATTGAAATAATAAAAAATATCCCAAATGGGTGGCGGTATCTAAATAGGAGGTTAAATAAATTCGTAGGTCAAGGGGTTAAAAATTCACGTTTATAATAGTTTTAATCTCTTACTTAAAATGCGGTTGGGAAATATATATGTTAATAATTCAGAAGAAATATAGCAGAAAGCAGATATTCCAAAGAAAAATTTGAAAAAAATTAATAAAAAAATTCTTAAATATTTGCTGTACGTAAAAGGCGGTTGATAAATATGAATATAAATTGTTTAGAAGAAATATTAGAGAAAGTAGATATTCAAAATGAGAAGCTGTACAGTGTTAAAAAGCTACAAGAGTCCTGAGTGTATGTAGTTATCATGAGACGAATATACTCAACTGCTTTATTTATTCATTCATTAAATCCAGCAGACGAAGGAGGAGGAAGTTCCTTAATACTGAAATTCATTTTCTATGCAAAAGACATTAACTTTTTCCCCGACTCCAGAAGTTAATGTTTCTGCATAAAAATGATTACTAGAACTCTGCTTAGTTGAAGTTGTTCTTATTTATGTGATAAATGAACTCTTTCGCTCTTATGAAACTTCTTAGTAAAGCTTCTCCTTAGCTTTACATATCGTTTTAAATTTAAAAGGGGGCTATTTTGGGGCAGGATTTGCTATTTTGAAGCGTGCGCATATGGATGTGCCCAAATAACCCTTTTTAAACCGTAGCGTCCAGTTTTTAGGCAGCATATACCGTTGCCCCCAAGCGCAGATTCTAGAGGCCGAAATGTTCCGTTTTTAGGAAAAAAATTCTAACAATTTCAAGAAGAAAAATAAATCAATATACAAAAGTTTGAGAAAAATAAAAATATCTGACGGTAGCGTGGCGCTGATGGGGAATGCGCAATACGTCTCATAGATATGCCAATTGGTCAGAAACCTGCTAGCTCGCATTTGTTTCTTACTACTATTACAAAACTGTAATGTCGCTTTCCTGGCATATTAGTTATATGGATGGAAAGAATTTACAGAGGTTTTATTGTATTGGGGGGAATGGAAGCCATTGACCTCCGACTCCGGCTACAAAATTAATGTCGTCCTCGTAAATGCTCGAATTATTGTCCTATCTCTAATAGGAACGCAGATATAGAGAATGTACTAGATTGCTCTAGGTGACGTCATATAAATACCCGGAGTTGCTGAGATGTTTCAATATGTGTGGATTGTGTTTGAACGTCTTGAATCTCTCTTTGGAATCTTGTTCGTATTGTGAGTTGGTCAGTTGTTAGACGCTGAGAGCTACTGTTCGTGCTATTCCTGTTATTATTAGTGATTTGATGTCTGCTTGTGTCCCAAATTTGTGTAAGTTCTGTTCTTTTCGTGATACCTGTGCTTCGAGTTTCTGGAATATTCGTTAAGCAAAGTGGTATTTTCAATTACCCATCTTCTTGGACTGATTTCACCTTATATCCACAGGACGATTTTCATAACACTACATACGTTACGCCTCAAAAAGTGACCGAATGGAACATTGGGAATGATTCAACCTTTGGGTGGAATTGTTCAAACACTTTTGTATCAATAATTTAAATCATAGGAACTTTCAAATAATTAATGAATATTTTCTAAGTTTGCATAATGTGCCCATAGAAAGGAACATTTTCATGAATAAGTTAAAACAATAACACAGTTTCAAGTCGCAGTTCTTAAACTAATGTTAATTAAACCGAGTAAATTTTATGAAATACTGCCAAGAATTTTCTTCTTGTTTGAAATCAATACGAAGCATACTTCAGCAGAAATTTGTTCTTCATAAAACCCCTAAAATCACATAATTTTTTTATTTCCACATGTTTTTTCGTTATTTTCCTTAATGAAAAAAAACCAAAAATGTTTTCTTGAATACGCATACTATTGCCTAAAAATCAGAAGATGTCCCGTTTTCCGGAGAAAAAATGAATGGCCACTTTACCAATACCCGATCCCTCACACCTCTATGTTATGTTCCTAACAAAATAACCTTTTCAAAAGCATGCAGAATGGAGACAAACATTTATATAATTTTGGAATTCGTATATTTTTTGCATAGTCTCAAAAAATGTGTCTGCTATATATATGTCTGAATCGTATTACCACATTCTGTACTGAATAAAAATTTGCTGTTTATTTTTATTATTCCTTTGAAAGAAGTAAGAACAATTGAATTGATTATTTTCTAGAAAAAATGAATTAATTATTTAATGAAAATTGATTGAATTATTTAATGAAAAACGAATTAATTATTTAATGAAAAATAAATGAATTATTTAATGAAAAATGATTTAATGATTTAATGAAAAATATATGAATTCTTTTTTTCTGGAAGAAAAATGAATAGCCACTTTACCAACACCTGATCCCGCGTACCTCTCTGTTAGGCTCCTAAAGAAAGAACCTTCACAAATGCGTGCAGAATGGAGACAAACATTTATATGAAATTGCAATTCGTATATATTTTGCATAGGCTCAGAACAATTTTACTGCTTTATCTATGTCTGAATTGTGTTGCCACATTCTGTAGTGAATAAAAATTTGCTTGATTATTTTCATTATTTCTTTGGAAGGGAAATCGAATGTTAATTTATTATTACTCGTGGACTCTGTATCTACAGCCGAATAATATTCACGCCTCCTTTAGTGTATAAAACTGTGCTTACATTGATTAAATATTGTTTTGAAAGAAACAGAAACAACTAAACGGAAAATATTAAAAACAAATAAATTTGTTATTAATATTACTTGGTTACTATCCTTTACAAGAAGGAAATTACTGTTATGGAAATTGCTGTGCTTCTCCTTTAAACACTCTCTATCGTTTAAGTAATGTTTTAAAAGCAATTTTCTGATTCTATGCAAGATGCCATTTTCAAATTTGGAAACATTGTGTCTGCTGAAGGGCATTTTGTCCTCTGCTAAGGATTTTATCTAAATTTTTTGAGGAAAAATTTCAGAAACATGATAAAATCTTGAAACAATAGTAAGAATTTTTTCTTTTCTTATTGAATTTATATTTTGTAACGTCTAAGGTCTTTGGAATTTTCACGAATGAATATCATGAGAAAAATTAAAATTTCTAAAGGTTCTTGAATTCCCTTTAAAATTTTAGGAATAAATGAAACAGTGTATAATGTATCGAATACACCAAACAGAGGAAAAAAGTTATAGATCATATTTTAGATAAATATAATTCTTTTGCTACGCTTGGGTTGATATTAATGGAATTGTCGCTTTCTTGTGTGACAAAATACCGTGAAATTTGAATCGTTAATAACTACGAGACTAATAATGCGAAAAGAATAGTTGACCCCACAACGGATAGATCGCATCTGTAAGAGTTTGTCGCATAGTATTTGTTTTACCTGTGACGTCATCGTACCAGTGTAGGCGCAGACGCGTGATTGTCATGAATTAGCTTTATCTAAGGTTATAAATGAGTGTAGCGTGGAAACGCGCTTCGCTAGGACGTTGATTCTAGTGTCATTTTAAAGAGATTGAGGAGTATTACCAGGACCCAAAGTTAGACAATAAATATATTTATCTGAATATAAGTAAAAATCGGTATTAAATTGAAAATTTCAAACTTGGCATGTTTTTTGACTATAACATATAGATTTTTTTATTCAAATTGTACGGACTTACAGAATTCTTGGCAATACGTAAAAGAAACATTGTATTCAAATTTGAATTCAAAAATTTGAATATTACGGGAAATATGAACATTTATAGTAAATAAGGTTTTACTGCGCATACGCGAAATGTAGTTCTATATATTGTCAACAGATGGCGCCATCAAAAGCCACTCTAAATAAAACATAAGAAAAGCGCAATTAAGATCCGTGCCGTAAATTTTTCGTGAAAATGTCGGGATAAAATCATAAAACAAGTGTTTCGTATTAATATACAATTTAGTTTAATCTGTAACCATTAAACTATTCTGTGTAAATATTGTATTAAAGAGATTGATAACTAAATTACATATTAATGCGAAACACTTGTTTTATGATTTTATCCCGATATGTTCACGAAAAATCTACTGCGTGGACCCGAACTTCGCCTTTCTTGTGTTTTTACTTTCTCGTATACAAAGAGAAAGTATTGTAATCGCCAAAAAATTCGAACTCTAGATTTTGACGGATCTCCACGTTTTAGACCTCCCTGAGTCCGAAAAACACAATTTTGGAATTATGTCTGTATGTCTGTCTGTGCGTGTGTCTGTCTGTGAACACGATAACTCGAAAACTATTAGAGCTACGGGGATGAAATTTGGTATGTGGTCTTTAAACATAATTTGTAGGTTTCTATCAAAGTTTGGACAAAATCCGTCACTGGGAAGTCTGTCTATTTGTATGTACGCGGTCATGTGAACGCTATAACTCAAAAACTTGAATAGCTAAATGGATAAAATTTGGTACACAGTTTTATCGTTATGAATGTAGGTCCGTATAAAAGTTTGGGCCAAATCCGTCAAAAAGAGGCGATCAAATTGCATATTCAATTTCCTTTAATCCGATTCTCATGCGCATGCGTATTGGTAGCAATCTGTTATTGTTGTAAATTTTATTTACAACAATAAATAATGTTTTCAAGCATCAATTGTTAACAATTTTTTTATTGTTGTAAATCAAACCGATCTCATTATTTCAGCAAATCTTTTATTCAAGCGCTTTTGCAATTGTTACGGTTGTGGCAGTATAAATTGTTTTCTTGGGAATTCAATTCCAAAGTAGAATTTTCGCTTTAGTATTCATTGCATTGCCTATTTTATCGCGCTTGCTTCAAAGTAATATTTTTTTGAAACGTGGCAACAGATATTTGATTTCAGGTTTGTTTGTTTTTTTGTTTTACTTTCTCGTATACGAAGTATACAAAGAGAAAGTATCTCCACTACGAATCTCCACTTAGAAAGTATACGAGGAAGTTTAGGGGAGACCACTCCCGCTGGTTTTCTTCAAAAATGAAAATTACTTAGAGATTCTTCGATATCTCTTTAACCATTGTTGTAGATAATGAAATGAAAACAAATAAATTTAATATAGAAAATTTTTAAAAGCCCACTTTTGTTCAGTTGATCTGAATGAATATGGGAAATATTAATGAAGACATTTTATGCAACTAGATGAGTTTTGATTGTCAGCCTTATACTGTGCAACATGAAGTAGAATGACGATATTGGTAAAATTCCTCGTCGTAGTTTTCCCATAAAGTTTTCAAACAGTCAAGCCATCTTTAAAATATATTCTATGCTCAAAAATGAAAAAAATCAGTTCGAAGCGTAAGGTTAATAATGTAATCTAGTCACATTACATAGTTTAACAGCACATCACGCAGTTAAATTTGCGTTTCACCAAGATCCACTCCTATTTGATTCTTCTTTGCTGATATTCAGAAAAATAATACAAAATTTCTCTGTTATTTTATAATTTAATGCATTTTTGAAATATTCACCATATTACAATGAAAATATTAGATTTAATAAATAATACAGATTAATGCAAAGAGGTTTCATTTTTGAAATTTTTAAATATTTTAAGACGAACTCTGTAGAAAAAATGGTTTCTGCGAATTTCGAAATCTCTCATTCTCTTTTCTTCATTTGTCGTTTTATTTATTATTATTTTATTTTATCTCATTTTTTTGTTTCTTTTCCTTCTGCTTATTTTTAGAGATTTTATTTATTATATATAAATTTTATAATATATTTATTTTATTCTTGTATATTTATTTATTTATTATGTTTGTTGTTTGTATTTTATTGTATTTGTATTAAAATTTTTATATCGTATTGTAATATTATTATTATACAATTATTTATGTTGCATTTGTATCGATATTTTTCTACCCGCGGACTCGTGACAAGCCTTGCACCCTTTGCGTTAGCTGGGTTTACTTGGGAAATAAT
>BGPR01028106.1:0-19338 GCA_013235015.1 Araneus ventricosus | reverse complement strand
AAAAATTCAGAAATATTCATGATTGATTGCGAAAAATTCAGAAATATTCATGATTGATTGCGAAAAATTCAGAAATATTCATGATTGATTGCGAAAAATTCAGAAATATTCATGACCGATTGCGAAAAATTCAGAAATATTCATTATTCATTGCGAAAAATTCAGAAATATTCACGATTGATTGCGAAAAATTCAGACATATTCATGATTGATTGCGAAAAATTCCGGTGTTCCTCTATGAAATTTCCAAAAATTGAGGTAGATGGTGTTGCTTGTTAAGATACGTAAATTTAAAGGATACATGGGATTGTGCAAAAAAAAAAAAAAAAAAAAACGGTTTTGGTTAAACCGGTTTTTTTCACTTCCGGTTTAATCTGGCGATTAAAACCGCTCAAAATAACCGATTTACGGGGGTTTTTTTGGACAGAATTTTTTATTAATGATAATATACAATAAGTAAGCACTAATACAATAATTTATTGATGTAATAAGTAAGGATTATAAATAAGCAATTAATACTATATGCAATAATAATAAATGAGTAATTATTGTAATAAGTAAATATTATAGACAAAAATTTTTATTAACATTGGTTTCACAAGAAATTAATTCATTGGCCGATGTTTATCATCTAATCTGCTTGTAAAGACTCTTTCAGCAATGCGTTGATGCGTGAGTCGACACCTCTCATCGGAAACAACATCATTCAACGTAGATAATTTTAATTTTATTGTATATTAATTAAAATATTTTTTATTGTTCTAGTATTAAATTAAATTTTGCTTCCTTTTTACAAAAACTTTAATTTTTTTAAATTTGCTATATATATATATATGTATATATATATATATATGTATATATATATATATATATAAATTTCCTATCTTTCTTCTTGTCGGTTGTTTGCATGCTCTATTCAACGTAGATACTAATCTTTCGGACGCCACAGAACTTCCGATTAAAGATAAATATTTTTTTGGCTACAAAAAACAGACGCCGCTTGCGGACAAAATTTTTTATTAGTATTGTTTTTGCAGGAAATCAATCCATTGGCCAATATTTATCCGTTCATAAAGACTCTTTCAGTCATCCGATAACCAACAGACGCCTCGAGGAAGCGGTTGTCGGTGATTGGCCTAAGATGATGAAATTCAAAGCTTCATAACTTGGTTAAGTTTAGTCAAGTCGAACCTAAAATCGAGCCTATCTTCCGACCCGGTTTTTTCCCCCTGTGGTATTTTTCCGTTAACCGGGCGCAAATGTCGCGAATTGTGAACCAAACGCGAGCCAAGTCGCCAAGAAGCGATTTTCTGTTTGTCGGGCGCAAATGTCGCCAATTGTGAACAGCCAAGTCGCCAATAAGCGATTTTCCGTTAGCCAGGCGCAAATGTCACCAATTGTGAACCAAATGCGAGCCAAGTCGCCAAGAGAATGGTTGTTAGAAATTTGGCGGAATTCTACATTATTTGGCGATTATTCGCTTGCGAACGGCTAACGGAAAAGTACCCACGCCCCCTCTGGTTTTTGGATTTAAAAAAAATAACCGGTTTAAACCGGGGCAAAAGAAAAAAAATCGAAAAAACTGGTTAACCGAAACAAAAAAAAACCCCGGTTTTCGGTTTAAACCGGTTATTTTTTCCATCCCTATCGGTTACCCATATTGCATTGTAAGACAACCTGCAGGATTACCTAACAAAGGGTTACTTATGACGTTACTTGGGATGAAACATCATTGTAGCTCCACATTTAAGGTATGTGACTACCCTAAATTCCTCGTTTTGCAGAAAATTTTCGAAATTTGTTTTATTTGTTCATTTTATAGGCCGTACATTTAGGTATATAAAAATACTTTATTTTTGATTCTACTATAATTACAAATAAAGTTATAGCATAAATAATAACCGGAAGTGACAATTCTGATACCGGAAGTGGCAATTGAAAGAGCCTTAAAAATACAAACAATTAGTTTGAACAACTATATTTAAATTCTCAAGCAATATATTGTCTAAAAATATAGATTTAAGCTTCCATTTCTTATTTTTATTGTTTTATTGGTTTTTGGCGACGCTTTTTTTAAAAAATACAACACAACAGTAATTACAACAGTAAAAATTATTTTTTTGGCGCTCAATTTGCAGTTTTATAATTTAATTCCATTTATTTTGAATTATTACCAGTTCTCAAGTGTTTTTAAATGTAAATTTATTCATAGATGCTTAAAAATTACATGAAAATTGGCAAAAAGCTAATTCAGATATCGAGACGCCACTAACTATCTACTACACAAAATTATTCAGAAAAAATCTAAAAAGCTGAAAGAACACAAAAGTCGTTTAAAATCAAGTAAAAGAGGGTTTGACTTGTAAATATGGCGAGTTTTAAGATTCTAAGATGGGTAAAAAAATTTTTGTACTCTATGAAAATCTTTAAAAGCGTTTTCTGAGAAATTGGAATTTCCGATATTTTTCTACGCGGCAAACATCATTTTGGAAAATGTTTTTAAGATATTAAAATGAAATTTGGCCAAAATGTTTTATTTGTTTCTAGCTATGTTATGAACTAGAATCTAAGCTCTCTGCTTATATTTATTTATTTTAATGACTTTTTAGTGAGAAAAATCGATGATTTTTTTTAAAAAATTCGAGTTTGTTCACAAAGTTTGGAATATCTCCAACACCTTTCGAGGTATTAAAAATATCCTAGTTCATAACACAGATAAGCATGTTAGCTATATACTGTGCAAATATTGATGAAATATATTCAATAGAACTTATTATAGGAGGTTTCGCGTAAGTGCAAATATTCACTAAAATTTTGCTAAAAATTGCCTATATTTTAAAAGTCAATGAAATTTCCAATGAAATTGCATTGGAATTCTTAGTTTTATAACTCATTTTAATTAAAAACATGAATGTTTCATTAAAAATTTAAAAATTTGAAAAAAAGTGCTCCGAAGGTAGTCACATACCTTAATCTTGAATAGTCCTTTCTATTATATAAATTACTAGCCACCTTCGGCGACCAGCTTGTTCGCCGGGAAGCATAATACCAAACTTTACAGGAATAGGGACAACGGAGAAATTTCTAGCGTGCTGATTGGTTGTTTCAGCAGCGTCGCGTATCATGTCATAAACTTACTGACTAGTTACCTTATAGTGGTGATCAAAGTACATTTAAAGTTATCCTCTGATGAATACGAATTAACACTTAAAAATACGATTTTTAAGCGAATTGTACCAACGAAAATACCTTTGTTATTTTCAATGAATTTCAATCTTTCTACAACAAATTTGAGCTCGACAGAATGGCTGGAAATATTGAGTGTGAAACAAAATAAATAGTGGCGCCATCTGAGCAAAATATGATAACTGCTATTTTTACTTAAATATCTAAAATGTTCTTTTTAAATTAAAATGCAGTCTTTTATTCGAATTTAAATTGAAAGCCATTAATTTTCAATGTGAATATTTTGCACTGTCAATTATTTTATAATTTCTGACTTTTCAATTTTTCAAACTTTTTTCCTATTTCTTCCAGATATTAAAATTTAAGTAATGAAAAAGGTAAATAATAACAAGTAATAATCTGTGTGTGAGGTCATAGGTGACGTTAATGAAACAACCAATCAGCATGCTTGAAATTTCTCCATTGTCCCTATTCCTGTAAAGGTTGGTATTATGCCGCCGGGAATACGATTTCAGTCGAATCTTGCATCATTTTATGTTCATGATTCTCTTAACAGCGTGAATTTTAAACTTCAAGTTGTGGTAGATATTTAAACCAAGTTCTATTAGCGACCTTGTACCTGTTCTGTTCATTGTCTAGATAAATGTCCCTAATGGAGTCAAATAACTGTAACCTCTAATTCCACGTTGCCGGTACAATCTTCAATTTCTTATTCCTCTTGTAAAATAAGCATTTGATTTCAATACTAAAACGACGCAGCACATTTTATGGCCAGCGTCATGTTAGCTGGATTTAAAAATGTTGAAAACATAGCAACCATAATGCTTAAGCTTATGCTTCTTAATATAAGCAAGGTAATATCTCGGAGAGCTTTGCTTACAGATTTATGAATATTTTGTATGAAATAAAATTTGAAAGCAAAATGTGTTAGGATATTATCTCAGATTACAGCAATGAAAGAGAAATACGCAATTAAATATTTGTTTAAACAATGAAAACGGTTTTAGCTGCGATACATGAAGGAAACGTATTGTTGTAAATTATACCAAAAAATAGTTTTAAAATTTTATTAAAATTCGAGAAAACATTGTACATTCATAGCATTGAAACGGTAATTTTTTTGCACTTTCAGATGGTGTAAAAATTATATTTGTGCTGTAATATTTCCAAAATTTCGCTTAATTTTTAATTAATTGGAATTCTAATTAAACTTTCAAAAAAAGGGGCTCCGAGGTGCACCTTCGCATCCTTCAAAGTATGTTTGTGTCAAATTTCGTAGCTCTAAGTCCAGCGGTCTTCTCTGTAGAGCGCCAACACACTGACACGCACACATTCTCCTTTATTATTACTAGAGATTATTAACCTTCCATCGAGAGCATCTAATCTATGAGATGAAGCACCCCTATTTTGCTTGTGCCTAAGTGCGGATTTTACCGAGAAAGGGGTGGGACGTCTGGTAGCTTCCTGGCTCCCTACCACTGACACTAGGGTATCGTGGTTTTTTCTGTATTGCTCTTTTGATGTACATGAGGGGCATGTTAATCTGGTAGATGAGTTGCGCCCGATTGCGTTCGTATTTTTGATTTCCCACATTTTTTCTCGATATTTATTTTTATATACCTGCAAAAGTTCGTATACCCGTGTCCCAGCCCCTAATTCAATGCAATTGATCGTTATTTCCAATACAGTAGAGTCTCCCTACAACGAAGTCTCCCTACAGCGAATTTCTCCCTATAACGAAATTTTTAATCGGAATGTTAAATAACGTTCAAAATATTATCCATATAACGAAGTGGTTGTCTCCCTATAACGAATTTTTTCAGACCTTTATCTTTTCGATTTTTGTCATTTTTGAAGAAAGTTGCTAATTTCTGCGCAAACAAATCGCTCACACGTGCCTGTTTCTGGAACCAATCGCATTGTTCGTTCCAGCGATAACACATAACAATAGAATGCTATGTGAAGGGTAATGCAGTTGTGGGGACCTGGGTTTCTACAGAGGGAGCAACACTTCTACGGGTCGAGATTCCAAGAATCGGGGTGGAAACAGCAAATGGATGTGACAATACGCATTTTATGTTTATCCGTACTAGTACATATTATTTTCTAAATTGGTGAATTGTCTTCACTTTTGAGCATTTTGTTTATATAATAAAAATTAGTACATTTTTAACACATTTATAATAAATATTACTTCAATTTTAATTAAAAGTCATAATTAAATATTTTTGAACTTATCGCACATACTAAAAGGTTTACAACATTTACTTAAATAACTGCAAAAATCTCTAATCTCCGTATAATGAAATTTTCTCTATAGAGAATTTTTCTACTGGAACCAAGCGATTTCGTTATAGGGAGATTCCACTGTATGTTGTTTCAAAAATGACGAATTACTTTATGCTCTGAAAGACAACAGTTGTCATTGGTAAGGAACCTTATGGGGAAATAAACGTCAACTCCCTCCTGAAATCCTGGACATTTTGTTGGTTGAAATTGCAAGGAAGTGCAAAAACGTTATTTAAAAAGGAAATAAAGCTTTGTATGACCGAAAAGTTTAGTTTGATAAGTTTTTACTTAAATCTAAGCAAAAATTTAACTTTTAATCGAGTTACGCTTCAACGTGATAGCATTTTTATTGCGTCCGACCGAAGAATAATTCGAATTAAAAATTTAATCTCTATGTATATAAAAGAGGAAAATATGTTTGTGTGTGTGTGTTGTAGTGCACCGTACTACCACCATCTTACTGTGATGTTTATAAGCCAATATCCGCCTCTAGCTATTAGCTTATAGCTAATAAGCTATAAGCTGAGCCCACTAGCCTACCAAAATCGCAGGATGCAGAAAAATGGTCAAATTTCCAACAAACTGCATCGTAATTCGTAGAATAGCCAGTTAACCACTAACTTCTACATCTATAAAAATATGTCGTATGAAGTTATTTTTTTCTTCATACCAAGAATATTTTTAAATTAAAGTTAAAACATTTGTACTACGATAATCTTCATCATCAATTTTAAACCAGTGGGAGTGGCAACCTTTGACGGATTTGGCCCAAAATTTTATGCGGACCAACATTCATGACGATAAAACTGTGTACCATATTTTATCCATCTAGCTATTCAATTTTTTGAGTTATAGTGTTCGCATGACTTCGGACATACAGACAGACAGACTTCCCGTTGACGGATTTTGTCCAAAATTTGATAGAAACCTACAAATTTTGTTTAAAGACCACATACCAAATTTCATCCCCGTAGCTTTAATAGTTTTCGAGTTATCATGTTCACAGACAGACAGACACACAGACAGACAGACAAGATTCCAAAATTGTGTTTTTCGGACTCAGGGAGAGATTCGTCAAAATCTCGAGTTCGAATTTTTTGACGATTACAATACTTTCTCTTTGTATACTTCGTATACGAGAAAGTAAAAAACAGCGGGAGTGGTCTCCCCTAAACTTTCTCGTATACTTCCCAACAAAAGTGCTGTTTCCCCTCCCCCCGCGTGGATAAAAAAATTCGAACCTTCTGTAACCCAGAATCCAATGACTGTCAGAAGGTGCTTCCTTGTAGATTATAGAGATCGTAAAATATTTCGGTAAAGAATCAAATTCAAAGAGATGCGCACCGATTAAAATGCATCTACCACACACTGCTAGGTTCCACTCTTGCCGGCTCAAGGACAAACTGACGTAATCCTTCCGCGTGCACAGAGATTGCTACCAGTACGCACGCGTATGGAGAATCGGATTAGAAAAATTCATTATGCAATTTGAACCCCTTTTTTTCAACCGATTGACACAAAAATTTGACACAAATCTACCATTAAATCTAGAAGGCCACATACCAAATTTCATTTATCTAATTAATTTTGTTAAGAAGTTATTGCGATTAAAAGTATGAGATTATACAGACAGACGGACTGGGTCCAAAATTTGAAACGGACATACACTCATGATGATAAAACTGTGTACCAAATTTTATCTATCTAGCTATTCAAGTTTTTAAGTTATAGTGTTCACATGAACGCGGAACTTGGCCTGCAAAATTTGTTTTCTGAGCACTGTACACCGATTTTCGTATTTCACTAAAGTCGATAGCCTTAAATTAGGGATAACGGTTATTGCAAAAAAACCGGTTTTCGGTTAAACCGGTTTCCTTCACCTCCGGTTAATTCGTTAAAATAACCGGTTTTCGGTTAAACCGGTTTCTTTCACCTCCGGTTAATTCGTTAAAATAACCGTTTTTTGAAGAAACCGGTTTCTTTCACCTCCGGTTAATCCGTTAAAATAACCGGTTTTTGAAGAAACCGGTTTTCGGTTTTCTTTTGAAAAGCAACGTTTGTGGACAGAATTTACTATTAATAATAATATACAATAAGTAAGTATTAATGCAATAATTAATTAATGTAATAAGTAATGATTATATTGTATAAGTTATCAATTCAATATGTGACAATAATAAATGAATTATTATTGCAATAAGTAAGTATTATAGACAAAATTTTTTATTAACATTGTTTCCGCAAGGAATTAATTCATTGGCCAATATTTATCACCCAATTTTATCATAAAGACTCTTTCAGCAATGTGTTGATGCGTGAGTCGACACCTCCCATCGGAAACAACATCATTCAACGCAGATACTAATCTTTCGGACGCCACAGAAATTTCGACTAAAGATAAATATTTTTTGGCTACGAAAAACAGACGCCGTTTGCAGACAAAATATTTTATTAGTATTGTTTTTGCAGGAAATCTATCCATTGGCCAATATTTAACTGCTCATAAAGACACTTTCAGTAATGCGCCGTTGGCCTAAAATGAGGAAATTCAAAGCTTTATAAATTGGTAAATTTTAGTCTAGTCGAACCTAAAATCGAGCCTATCATCCTATCTTAAAACCGGAGCAAAAAAATAACCGAAAAAAACCGGTTTTTGGTTTATACCGGTAGGTTTTTCCCATCCTTACCTTAAATTGCACCTGAACTAAATGCAATGTGCTTAAAATGCTAGATTTTTTTACATTCTGGTATACGAAGAGAAAGTATTGTAATCGTCAAAAAATTCGAACTCGAGATTTTGACGAATCTCCACGTTTTAGACCTCCCTGAGTCCGAAAAACACAATTTTGGAATTATGTCTGTCTGTGAACACGATAACTCAAAAACTATTAGAGCTACGGGGATGAAATTTGGTATGTGGTTTGTACATATAACTTGTAAGTTTCTGTCAAATTTTGGACAAAATCCGTCCAAGGGAAGTCTATCTGTCTGTCCACTTTCATGTGAACACTATAACTCAAAAACTTGGATAGGTAGATGGATAAAATTTGGTACACAGTTTTATTGTCATGAATGTAGGTCCATATAATAATATGGGTCAAATCCGTCAAAAAGAGGCGTTCAAATTTCATATTTCATTTCTTTTAATCCGATTCTCATGCGGAAAGTAATGGTAGCAATCTTACAACAATAAATTACAATTTTTTATTGTTGTAAATAAAATTCAAAGCGATCTCATTATTTCAGCAAATTTTTCATTTACGCGCTTTTGCAATTGTTACGTTGTGGTAGTATAAATTGTTCTCTTGGGAATTCAATTCCAAAGCAGAATTATCGCTGTAGTATTCATTGCATTGCCTATTTTATCGCACCTGCTTCAAAGTAATATTTTTTTGAAACGTGGTACCAGATATTTGATTTCAGGTTTGTTTGTTTGTTTGTTTCACTTTCTCGTATACGAAGTATACAAAGAGAAAGTATTGTAATCGTCAAAAAAATTCGAACACTAGATTTTGACGAATCTCCACTTAGAAAGTGTACGAGAAAGTTTCGGGGAGACTACTCCCGCTGGTTGAAATTCAAATTTGATAGGAAAATTAAACATTTCCTTTTAGAAATCAATTAAGAAATGATAGATCTTCAGGAACATCATCTGCCTTTGAAAAATGCCTAAAAAGTTCTGCGGAAGCCGGTATGTATTCCTTTGCAGACTTCCAGCAACTGTTCAGTTCCTCTCGAGTCAGTTACGTGTGTTATCTGCCCTTCCGCGAGCAAATGGTCGTACTGTTAATTTATGCGCTGCGGCGTACGGCAAATTTCTTGCGGGCACTTTATCGGTAGATTGCGGGAAATTAAAAGCGCGTGAAATGTGGAAATGGCCCTGCGGTTCCGCTATCTATCTGCAACACCTTAGCACACAACATCAGGACGAACCTCAAGGTTTACACAGAAGGCACCATACTCATGAAATGCCATTAATTAGCCGTGAAATCTGGTAGGGAATTGTTTGCACTTACTCAAAACTGAGCAATGTTTTGAGCGTATGGATTTGGAAGAATATAATAAGTTTGGGATAAAACATCTGCTGTGCTAAGGGGGTATACGATTGTTAAACCTCGAAAATTTTTGATATTATGAAAAAAATATATACTGCAGAGTCTCCCTACAACGAAGTCTCTCTACAACGAATTTCTGCCTATAACGAAATTTTTAATCGGAATGTTAAATAACATTCAAAATATTCTCCATATAACGCAGTGGTTGTCTCCCTATAACGAATTTTTTCAGACATTTATCTTTTCGATTTTTGTCATTTTTGAAGAAAGTTGATAGTTTCCGTGCAACCAATTCGCTCATACGTTCCTGTTTCTGGAACCACTCACTCTTAAAATGTGAAAATTTTTCTGAAAATTTAACATCACGAAATGCAAAGCAATGTAAAATAACGGAATTTTTCAAGTAAAATAAACGTAAGTGCATACTAGTACATATTATTCTCTAAATTGGTGAATTGTCTTCACTTTTAAGCATTTTATTTATACAATAAAAGTTAGTATAATTTTAACAAATTTATAATATATATTACTCCATTTTTAATTGAAAATCATAATTAAATACATTTGAACTTATAGCACCTATTGAAAAGTTTGGAACATTTACTTAAATAACTGCAAAAATCTCTAATCTCCGTATAAAGAAATTTTCTCTATAACGAATTTTTCAATTAGAACCAAGCGATTTCGTTATAGGGAGACTCCACTGTATTATTTCCCTGTCTTTTCTGAACACTTTAAAACAATCGGCGTTAAAAAATTCCCATAATTATGACAGTTATGAAGGAAAATGTATCAGCTCTTCAACGTAAACATCGAATAGGGCCATATCTTTAAAGCGCTGTATCTCGAAATGTCCCTTTTTACTTTCTCGTATACGAAGTATACAAAGAGAAAGTATTGTAATCGTCAAAAATTTCGAACTCGAGATTTTGACGAATCTCCACGTTTTAGACCTCCCCGAGTCCGAAAAACACAATTTGGGAATTATGTCTGTGTGTCTGCGAACTCGAAAACTATTAGAGCTACGGGCACGAAATTTAATATGTGGTCTTTAAACATAATTTGAAGGTTTCTATCAAATTTTGGACAAAATCCGTCTACGGGAAGTCTGTCTGTCTGCATGTCCGCGGTCATGTGAACGCTATAACTCAAAAACTTGAATAGCTAGATGAATAACATTTCATACACAGTTTTATCGTCGTGAATGTAGGTCCGTATCAAATTTTGGGCCAAATCCGTCAAAAGGTTGACTGTCTGTTGGTCTGCATAATCGCATCTCCAACGAATCCGCTATCTCCACGCGCATGCGTACTGGACGCAATCTTCTGTGTTAGTTTGTTTTTCAACGTGTTAAAAGTGAAAACAGCCATTTAATTTTAAGTCTTTGACAATCACGACTGAATGAACAAAAATTAAAAAGGTTCGACAATGATCAGAACAATTCATACCTTTGCAAAGATTCCAGAGTCGTCATTTTTGGCCGAAGCATTAAAATCGGAACATTTTTTCAAGCTCGAAATGTACTAGCCGAAAGCTCGAATGCACAGTTTCTGGCTTGGATAACAGTACTAATGCTAATTAACAAGTAATTAATAAAAAATATGTTAGTTTGTTTTCCAGCGTGTTAAAAGTGAAAACAGCCATTTAATTTTAAGTCTTTGACAGATTTCTCTTCCTCACTAACAATTTGCAGAATTTGCTTTTCAATGAACTCTTTCGAAAGTATACCAACAGAATTCCCAATCGCGCGTCCTTTGAACTCTGAAAACATTTCGGCAACCGACAATGCAACTTTAAATCTCTTCCCTACTCCATAAACATCCCCTCCCTATTTATTTATCGCCGCTAATATGATAATGGTATACAAACAAATAAATAACTCAGGTAAGAAGAAAGAAGGGAGAGGGAGAAAAACTGCAACATTTATCGCGTCGACGTCCACAGAAGATCTCGCCAACGCAACCGTCATTTGCCGGAGGGCCATTCCGGCACTCAATTCACTCTACATAAAACGAACTGCCAATAAAACGGGCCCGGATGCCGCATAAACAACTCGCATCAGGCGGAATTACGATGCCCGGCCGGACTCGGAAAGTATATTTCTTCGTTTCGTCTTCCGGGAGCTAAATTCGTCTCAAAGCAGACGCATAAACCACAATACTTCAGATTTATTTCGCCGGACTTGCTGCGGAGAGGGCCGTGCATCACCGCTTGCTCGGGGAAGGATTCTCATTGATTGCTGTTTGTATTCCGAGGGCTCGCTGATTAGTGCTGGTGTGTCCGTGGACCTGCTTGGCGGACTTCTGTGTTAGAGGACTATAAAAAGTAATCATGCACATGCCTAACAAATGAGCCAAGTTACCTATGAGTGTTTCTCAAAATGTTCATCATTTTTTACTTTCCCGTATACGAAGAACACACATACACAGAACAGAACGCCGTCTCTTAGCCCCGTACCCGTGACCAGACCGTTCAGTGAACGGTTTCATGGGCAAGACACGGGAATTTTATTTAAGAAAAAAAAATAAACAAAAAGACGAAATATATACACTATGTACAGCACAGGCATTTTCACTTTTACACTATTTAGTTCGTAATAGTCTTCTTCTCTTTAGAGGTTGAAATACCTTTCTTTTCTGAAGGGGGGGAATGTCCGGTGATTGAGCTTTTTACTTCAGCTCGCTGGAAAGTTGAAGTCTAGGGAGGCCGGAAAAGATCTATGTTTCCGCTAATGAATTTGACGATCCCACGAATTTTATGCCTGGAGACGAGGTTATTGGCGACTATTTTCAGCCATTCTTGTTCGAAGTTTGGCGCTGGCTTCCTCATATGCCAAGACACTGTGAGAATACACCCCGTGGCATAGTGAAGTGCCGTGCCAATTCCACCACAGCTGCAGTAGTCACTGTCAGACAGGTGAAACCTTTTGAGGTAGGCAGGGAAAGGGCCATGTTGAGAGAAGAAGATAACATCCTCTCTAATCCAGTTAGCGGAACGGAGACTAACTGAGGGCATGATGCTATAGATTTTCCTGCCTGTATCGCCATTCTTCCATGAGGTTTGCCACTCCTCAAGCATCCTCTTCCGGAGGTGGCCTTTTATGTGCGGTTTAGGAAGCTTAATATGTGAATAGGGTTGCCCATGTTGCGTTGCGTCTTTTGCCAGTTGGTCTGCTCTCTCATTGCCTATATTGCCTGCATGCGCTTGTACAAGGTCTCCTCGACTTCTGACCGAGTTTCGTTCCAGATGACAGATCATAACATGGTTGCCACTTCAAATAGCAAAATAAGGCCAAACCTTCTTAAAAATAAGACCAAATTATCTGATTGAAAACTTCATTTGCTGTTAGAAAAACAGCTATCCTTCATGGAAACGAATCCCACTTGATAGACATATGCTCAGTGTTTTATTATTAAACTAAAATTTAAGTGTTAGAAATTTAAAACATCCTTGTTCTAATCAGCAGCTATTTCGTTCGACAGCTCATTATACATCATTTGAAATGTGTAATATCAAAAATTTATTAAAAACAATAGAATAAGTAATTAAAAATTGTTCGAAAAGTCATTAACGAAAATAAGGCCAAAAATGAATTTAAGGCCTAATGAAAATTCCTAAGGCCAAGGGCTTTGAAAAAAGGCCAAATTTCCATAATTTGGCCTTAAAAAGGCCGATGTGGCAACCCTGGATCATAAGTCGGATTTTTATTTTTCAACACTATTTTCATTCAAACGAGTAGTAAAAATTGGACATAAAACACAAAAATAAAATCTACGTTCGTATAGTTATAAAAAACCAAACTAGATTAAAATAAAATGTGAAAAAATTAAGATAGAAAAGCAGAACTGCAAAATTACCAAAGTGAGAAAAATGCATATAAAAGCCAATAAAAGCAAAGGAAAACACACATATTAAAAATAAGTCTTAAAAAATATCGAATGAGTTACGACAGATTTTAGCTTGAACGGTGTATGTGGTATTGAATATTAAAGATTTTGGCGACAATTCGATTTTGCATTTCGCCAACGTTTCGCCGCTTGTAAATCGGCTTCAAATCCAGGTATTTTGATGAAACTTGTGTCATCTTAAAAGATTTTAACTGCTGTTTCAGAATATGTGATTTGTTTAAATGTAGATCTGTCAAAAACTTTTTAAATTTGGATTTTTTTCACAATTTTTAGCAAAATCATTTCTTCCGCCATAACTTGCAAACGGTTAGAGATTGGACAGGGTTGCTATAGTGTTTTATGATCCCCATGGGCTCTTCTATCACCCACTTTCGTTTGGCAGAATAGGTCAAACTCACCCTGTATTGTTTATGGGTGAACGCTAAAACTCTAAAACAATCTAGACAAATGCAATTTGAGAGATGGACGCAAACCAAAATGGAAAACTACTGTCAAATTTTGGATGAAATCCGCCTGTAAGAAGTCTGTCGGTTCACTCGTATGTATGTGAACACGGTAACTCAATAAAGCAGCAAGCTAGATAAATGAAAACCGTCCATTCGTATGTATGTGAACACGGTAACTCAATAAAGCAGCAAGCTAGACAAATGAAATTGGCACATGATTCTATCACTACTTGTTATTCATTAAGCATATTAATGCACTGATGTCACGAAAAGCATATTCAATTTCATTAAATTATTATTTCCCGCTATAATAGCATTGGAACAGTTCTGATAAAACTTCGTATGCATGTGAACACGGTAACTCAATAAAGCAGCAAGCTAGAAAATGAAATTAAGCATGATTCTATCACTACTTGTTATTCATCATTGCATATTAATGACTGATGTCTACGAAAAGCATATTCAATTTCATTAAATTATTATTTCTCGCTATAATAGCATTGGAACAGTTCTGATAAAACTTCGTATGCATGTGAACACGGTAACTCAATAAAGCAGCAAGCTAGACAAATGAAATTGGCACATGATTCTATCACTACTTGTTATTCATTAAGCATACTAACGCACTGATGTCATGAAAAGCATATTCAATTTCATTAAATTATTATTTCCGCTATAATAGCATTGGAACAGTTCTGATAAAACTTCGTATGCATGTGAACACGGTAACTCAATAAAGCAGCAAGCTAGACAAATGAAATTGGCACATGATTCTATCACTACTTGTTATTCATTAAGCATATTAATGCACTGATGTCACGAAAAGCATATTCAATTTCATTAAATTATTATTTCCCGCTATAATAGCATTGGAACAGTTCTGATAAAACTTCGTATGCATGTGAACACGGTAACTCAATAAAGCAGCAAGCTAGATAAATGAAATTGGAATATCATTCTATCACTATTTATTATTCTTTAAGCATATTAATGCATTCATGTTACAAAAAGCATATTCAAGTTCATTAAATTATTATTTTCCGCTATAATAGCATTGGAACAGTTCTGATAAAACTTCCTATGCATGTGAACACGGTAACTCAATAAAGCAGCAAGCTAGATAAATGAAATTGGAATATCATTCTATCACTCATTTTATTGGTTCATTAACATATTAATGCACTAGTCACGAAAAGCATATTCAATTTCATTAATATTATTTCTCGCTATAATAGCATTGGAACAGTTCTGATAAAATCCATGCATGTGAACACGGTAACTCAATAAAGCAGCAAGCTAGATAAATGAAATTGGAATATCATTCTATCACTATTTATTATTCATTAAGCATATTAATGCACTGATGTCACGAAAAGCATATTCAATTTCATTAAATTATTATTTCCCGCTATAATAGCATTGGAACAGTTCTGATAAAACTTCGTATGCATGTGAAACAGGTAACTCAATAAAGCAGCAAGCTAGATAAATGAAATTGAATATCATTCTATCACTATTTATTATTCATTAGGCTAATGCACTGATGTCACGAAAAGCATATTCAATTTCATCAAATTATTATTTCCCCTATAATAGCATTGGAACAGTTCTGATAAAATTCATGCATGTGAACACGGTAACTCAATAAAGGCAAGCTAGATAAAATGAAATTGGAATATCATTCTATCACTATTTATTATTCATTAAGTATATAACGACTGATGTCACGAAAAGCATATTCAATTTCATTAAATTATTATTTCCCGCTATAATAGCATTGGAACAGTTCTGATAAAACTTCGTATGCATGTGAACACGGTAACTCAATAAAGCAGCAAGCTAGATAAATGAAATTGGAATATCATTCTATCACTATTTATTATTCATTAAGCATATTAATGCACTGATGTCACGAAAAGCATATTCAATTTCATTAAATTATTATTTCCCGCTATAATAGCATTGGAACAGTTCTGATAAAACTTCGTATGCATGGTGAACACGGTAACTCAATAAAGCAGCAAGCTAGATAAATGAAATTGGCATATGATTCTATCACTATTTATTACTCATTAAGCATATTAATGCAATGATGTTACAAAAAGCATATTCAGTTTCATTAAATTATTATTTTCCGTTATAATAGCATTGGAACTGTTCTGATAAAACTTTATACTTCGAAGACACATGTTTATTTTATATTTTCAGAGAAGCTCAGTTGCTGAGAAATTATTAAAATGAATTCTTTTTCTATTTATCATCGATTAATACTTCGATTTCTTATTTATCTAACAGCTCTAGAATCCTGAAATTTGTTTCACCCTCAATGAAGTCACTAGGGGAAAAAAGCTTACTTATACACCGCAAAGCGATGCATATTTGCATCGCTTACAATTTCTCTCTTAAACTCATAAGACAAAAATTAAGTCTTAAGTTCAAATTCATAAGTAAAGCTCGTTTTCCCGTTAACTGAATTATTATTTAGGCAGGAGGCATGTATATTCCATAAACATTGCATTTCAGTATTGTCGCACGTATTGTGTTTTTAAACAAGTAGGGGAGAGTGGGGAACCTTGAACAGGTTTTAGATATTATTGCATGTGCATTCAAAGCTAATGTAAAATATGAAAAATTTTATGTTCTAAAAAAAACTTTATTATATCAGTAAATGAAAGCCAGAAATACAATTAATTACTGCATCAAGAAAATAGAGAAAACTAACTTTTAAAATATTATATGAAATGGATCAATGTGCCACTTTGGGTGGGGTAGTTTGAACCTCCAGGAGGGGTAGGTTAAACCCATGTGAAATATCACTACAAACTATCAAAAGTGATAAATGCCTTTCCACTGACCACTTAGGATGGACATTGAACACTTTCACTGGACACTTAGGAACACATACACTGACAATTATAATGATTAATGTCAACACTGAAATGCAACATCGATCGAACCCTCTTAGTAGAAGCAGTTGTCGTTGGTTTCCGAAGGAACATCACAATGTTATTTCTGCTTATGTGACTTTTATCTTCTACGTCTGGTTTAAAAGATTTTCCAGTCAGTTTATATTGTCTATAAAAATCAACTTCATATACATCAACTTCATCATCTTCACTTGTTAGATTAATTATTTTTCCAACATAATAATGGGTTTTCTGTTTAGAATCCAAAGTTTATTTATTCTTGAATAATTAATATAAAAGTCCCTTGTATCAATAAAAGCAAAGTTAATGACTAAAAAATGGTTTAATATTTTTTATTCTAATTGAAACACTAGGCTACTCTTACACATTTAATAATGAAAAATTAATAACATTTTTAAACTTTGTGTAAACATCATATTTATTTGAGCATTTTTTATTTTTAGTTTGTTATTTAAATTAAAAATTTAAATTTAGCTAAATTAAACTGACTTAAAATTTAATGTTTTTATATTTCAATTCATTATTATTGTTTTTATTTGATATTTAAATCAAATAGGCTATATATATGTCTGTCTTGAAATGTAAAATTCATAAATCAAATAAATAAATAAATATTATTATCTTCCATACATTAAACAAAACATAACTTTACAAATGGGGCAGGTTGAACATAGGTTCTAACTGCCCCGTTTTTCGTGGTTCAATGTGCCCCATTCGCCGCCATTTTAAAAAATTTACTTTCACACAGTTATGGTGCAACATTTACATTTAAAACTATGATACAAATCATCATTTGGGACATTACAATCTGTTCAGTAAAAGAAACTAATTAAAAGCACATTCATCAAAGTGAAAATAAACTGTTATTTTACCTGTAAAATTTTACTCTCATATGTGGATTTTAAACACAACCTTCTACAATGACAGCAAGCAAGGGAAATAAACAATGCTTTGCATGAATCATCTATTTAGTTCTAGTTGATAGTACTGTGGTAATATCTAGTGTGAGAAAATAAAAATAAAAGAATAAATGCCGATGGTTCAAGGTGCCCCACTCACATGTTTTCCGAAAAATAAGAATTTCGGAAAATCCGTGAAAGTACCGATTTTCCAATTTTGAGTGCAAAATGATCCTTGAACCTTTGACTTAATAATCTGAAAGTTTCAAAACAATCAGACAAATATTTAGTGAGATATGAAGTTATTTTGTCTAACAAGTTATCACGTGCCACGCCCACTTCCAATATTTAAATCATGCATATTTCACGTGCAAAATGCAAAGCCATCTAATTTTTTCCATGAAAGCAAAGCAAGATAGTTGTTTCAAACAGTAACGGTTTATTTTTTGTTTGTTTACTGTTTTACTGCTTTCGCTTATTATTATTTATTAAGCATATCATCATCACTGCTTTCGCTTCTCTTTTTGTTTGAATTTCTCACTGTCAATAAAAATTCAATAAAATGGTTTTAAATTTTTGCTCTGTTATAATATATATTCGATAAATAGTACTGCAGATCATTTATTAAATATTTTGACTAAAAAAATTTGAAAAAAGTGAAATTTTTCAATTTTTTTTTGAAATTTTTCTAATTATCCCTATAAATGATAATGCTGATTAATAGTTATGGTAATAATATATATTAATAAAATTGATACCTTAGGACTTGAAAATGTCAGGTTATTGCTCTGAAAAAAAACTAGCTTGATATAAGTTGTTTTTATTACTACTTTATTGTGTTGAAATCCTTAAAGCTGTTTTTCTCAGTTTGCTTTTTTCCAAAATGTTGCCTGCTACAAAACGCTAAAAGTCGATCTCTTTTCATTCTAAATACCTGAAATTTTTTCTGTTCACTCGAAAATGCATGCGTAAGAAAGAGAATTAGCGATATATTTGTACAAATTTTGATTATAATTTTTTTAAAAACTGTACAAAGTAAAAAATTCTGATATTTTGGAAAAAATATTACAAAATTTTGAAAAAAAATTTCTCAAAAAATAATGAAGATATCAAAAATCCGATCCCTATTTCTTTTAAGTACATTGAGATGTCCCTTTCTAAAAAAATTGGGGGGAAAAAATTAAAAAATGTATGACAAGAAGCATTTTAAAAAAGGGCTTAATTTTTAAAAAATTCAATTTGTAGCTTTTGAAAGCGAAAAATATTTTAGAAATTTAAGTTTCTGCATGGTTTACATCTATCGACTAAAAAGTTAAATAAGTTTGATCAAAATTGCAGAAAAAAGTTGGGGGTGCCAAGTCCCCATTTAATTATTGAAACTGGTTTTTTCTATATTCTTCACACTATTAACTTCATGCTATTTAAATAAAATTGCATACTGACAGTTAAAAAAAAATCGTAGGTATGCGGTTAAAATGCCCTGAACTAAAAAGATTCTAAAGTGCTTTCCACGCGGAACAGAACGAAAAGTTACGAGTAAAAAATGTCAAAACTCTGCCATCGAATGGCGAAGAAGGACTCCTACATCTCAACTTGAGGTGAAGAAGTGTGTCAGCGAATTCCGGAAC
>BGPR01028105.1:7440-20207 GCA_013235015.1 Araneus ventricosus | reverse complement strand
CAATTAAATGTTCTGCGTTTTTCTTTACTTACAAAATTGCAATTAAATATCAGGTACTATTACCGTACTCTTGGAGGTATCATGAATGGAATTCTGTTCTGAAAAGGGTCTGATTCATTGAAACTGCAATCAAAAAATAAAAATCCTTACATATATTTTGTTTCGAATCAGTTCTAGAAACTTCCATGCCACATTTGCAGAAAATTGAACAACGCGTTTGGTTGTGACTGAATTTAAAATAGGAAGACTTCCTATAAGGAATCTACCTAAAAATAGAATTACAGACACAGGGATGTGATACACAATGATCGAGGTTTGTTATGCTTCAAAAAACAGGTAACATATTAACAATTTTCAAAGAAAAGCTGTTAAATTACTACATATTTCTTTACTTGTTATAATGAATAACGAATACTAAAACTATGCCAGAGCTATCAAACTTTCCAAATAATCTCACTTATAAAACGTTTTGTGCCACACTATAAAAGAATAATTCATGGTTCAGCTTTATAAATTCCACTTTTATAAGCCAATAGAAAAAGAATATTCCAAGAGTTATCGGCATAAATTCCACTGCCGAATTTACTGTAAGCTTAGTCTGTAACTTCACATAAAGGTAAGAACAAAATCTATTCAATGTTTAATCATGTGTGAATCCACAATAAAAGGAATTTTGAAACTTTGAAACCTGGACAGACTTGTATGAAAAGGCACTGTTTTCTCTCAAATCTGAATTTTCGTCTTCAGCTAAACTTACAATGAAGTGAACTATCCATATTGGAGAGAATTTAACCGAATTTCTTGTTCATTCTATGGCAATCCTGTTCTCTAGTTTTATCCCCACTTCTTTCACTTCCTCTACATTCATTCGAAAAAACTGTTGGAATGGTTTTTCCACTTTTTAAGAAAGAGTCATGGACAAAAAGTGTTGAACATTATAGTAGAATGTCAGATTCACATTGTCTGGAGTGGTCTGCATTTAACCGAGCATAAAAGATTTGTTCTGAAATATTTGCTTCCCGTCTTGAGTTCTTTTACATTTTAAAGACCTAACATTCTCCACAAATGGTGAATATAAATGGTAAAGATATTCTAAGCAGTTTTATCATTAATGTACGCCAAAATTGTTATTAAAAAGGATTATTACTCTTTGTCAATAAATCGTATATAGTCCACCCTTCCTAAGGGGACATAATTATTTAAAACATTATTTTTTCAATAATATTCACATAATTACAAATAATTATTTAATTATGATTTTACTACAATTGCTAAACAAGAGCTATCAAGTTCCTATATTTGTGGTTTTCGCTTATTTTTATAAAAGCTACATGTTTTTCATATTGTATATATTTTCTTTGGAGGAAAAGTTTAAGTATAGTTAGGGTTGCCGTAATTACCAGGCTTTGATACGGGACGTTTATGTGCTAAATAAATAAAACATGAAAAAAGTGGATAGGTAATGGTTTATTTTACTCTGATGAAAATCAATAAAGTTTTAAAGTTTAAAAAATCAGTAAAGTTAAGCTTAAGTTTTTGGTTTAAGCAATCTAATAAAATGAACACGTAGAATATTAAAAAAGATGCAAGGGTAATTCTTTTTAGCACAGTTATATTTTAAATTTTTAATTATATCATTTTCTTCTTACACATAATTATAAAATTGGGCGCAAGTCATTTTAAAATTATAATGACAAATCAAAATTGCTTCAACTGTCAACACTGACAGACTGATTCTTTCGTCCTACCATTGAGATCAAATTAGGGAAAATAGTCTCCCCACATTTGCATTGTGGATTGGAATGGCAAATACGTATTCGAATAGCTTTATTAAATATGATTTCTGTTCATTGTACTTTGTATCTACAAAACACTCCAAATACTTCTCTTCCATACTCAATATCACATTTTACTTTGCAGTTTTGATTGGTATTATTTTCCTTTTAAATAATCTTTTATATATACAAACTGGATGAATAGAATCTCAGTGTTGCCAATATCGATGTTTCTTACTTGTAAGTATGCAAAAGTACTTCTGTTTCTTCCCATTCCAGAAAAATGGACAAATAGTAATACGGAACTGAATAGCGAAATACGGTGTGAGGTCTCAGCCCAGTGATACCGGGGTCTGATCAGAGATAAAGACACAGAATTATAACTCTAATATACAGAATAATTATTTAAAAATTGTTTGTTAGCAATTATTTAATGAATGAAATTTATTTTTAATATGATAATTTTAAATAATGCAAATAATTATTTTAGTAAAAATTTTAAAATGAATTGAAATTCCCTTAATCTATTTTACCCTCACCTGAGAAAGAAAGATTTATTTATCATTTTAATAAAATTATTTTTCTCGAACTATTTGTCATCGTTTTGTTTCAGTTAGCGTTTCGCGATTTCTGTTGACTTCGTCTGTCTTCCATGATATGAATTTTCGCCTAAAATATATATTTTTTGTTATTTTCCTTTTTTTTAAATATTAGAAGAACCGAGTGAGCTTATTAATCTTCTAAATTTCTTGTTTTATATAACATTTTGTACTTTTTTTTCCGTTCTGGTGCTATTTTGTTTTTAATTTTTCGACACCGGCAAGTCTTCAAAAAAGAAAGTCGCCATCTTCATTTCCTGGAACGGACTGCTTTCATTAAGCCTCCATAGATTAAAATAATTGAGGACTTGCTTGGACTTAAATTAAATTTGAATCGTTCCCCAAAGGATACCATAAAACGATACTCTCTATAATTTCATTTAGACGTCACAACAGTCAAAAGTTTTTCACAGCGAAGTGAAAAACTCAGTAAGAATTTGTATGCTACTGATATATTTATATATATATATAGGTTGGTGCCTATAAATTTTGAAATAATGTGACATAATAGATTCCTAAGGTCGATTGGCATTTGATTGTTGGAATTCCATAGCTGGGTTGTCTTTTTCATTGTAATAGTTCTTTATCTTATTATCTTTCTGTATTTCATTGTGTGAATAATATTAGGTTATATTGTTTTTTATATTTAATTTTAAATGAAGGTTTAATAGGTGTATATGATGAAAATATTATTTGTGTTTAAATGGTATAAATATATTTATATGAAAATGTCAAAGTAATTTTTAGGCGTCTCTCACAACTTTTTATGCATTTAACAATCACTTTTATTTCTTTCCTCCATTTTTATTCCGTTGAAGTCCGGCAGGTTGGGATATGATAACAATTTACATTAAATCAAGCGTTCTGAATATTATATCGGATCTACGAACTCGCAGTTATCAGAAAAGTATAGAATAAATGTCCATTAAACATCTAACACTTTGGAAAGTGCTTCAAAATCCTAACACTGTCAAATTCTTGTCAGTTGGGACGGGTTTTCTCAGGCACATTTTTTCAAAATTAGATTGCCTTTTGTAATCAACAATATTTGCTTATTTAAAGAGGTCCACATTTTTATTTATTTTAAGAGGGTCGCAATTTTACTTATTTTAAGAGGGCCATAATTTTACTCATTTTAAGAGGGCCCCGGTGGCCTAGTGGTAAGACCACTGCGTCTAGGACGAAGGGCTCCAGGCTCGAAACCCAATTCCACCAAAGATCCACCGTGTAGCGGACCCGCTGCACGACAAATCATATGGAATATCCAAATGCCCTCCCACCGGTGTAGCTCAAACCAACGATCCAACGATCAGCACAAGGAGGACGCAAAACCACAGGCAGATTTTTTTTAAATTTTTTTCAGATTTACACACTACACCCTGAAACATAAATATATTTATTTTTATATATAAAGCGAAGCTACCATAGCTCAGTGGTTAAATAGCTTCCTGGCGAAGACACCATAGCTCAGTAGTTAAAGTAGCTTCCTGGCTTCCTACCACACACACAAGGGAATCGTGGTTTATTCTCAAGTGATGTTTTGATGTGAGTGAGGGGCACGTTAATCTGTCAGATGAGTTGCGACCGATTGCGTTTGTATTTTTAATTTCCCAAATATTTCTTTCTATATACCTATGAAAGTTCGTATACCTTTGACCCCATAATTCAATGATATTGATCGTTATTTCCAATATATTATTTCAAAAATATCGAATTATTTCAGGCTCCCAACGACAACAGTTGTCATTGCTAAGGAACCTTAGGGGAAAACAAACGTCAACGCCCTCCTGAATTCCTGGACATTTTGTCTGTTGAAATTGCAAGGAAATACAAAAAAATTTAAAACCGCAAATACAGCTTTGTATGACGGAATAGTTCACTTTGCTAATATTCACCTTAAGCCTAAGCAAAAACTTAACTTTTAATCTCACGGATGAGTTGCGCCCGACCGAATGTTAAATACAACTAAATATATTTAGTTCACTCGGCCAAGGAGACAATAACAACAACACGTGAAGTGAAAATTTTACTTATATACAAATTGAAATTAATCATGACCGGGGAGAAGCAAACACCACAATTCATTCTTAATTTTAATTATTAATCACATTCCACCTAAAAGACAAAATTTTTTGAGAAGATGATAAACTAATTTTCATGCCCTTGAAAGAGTTCAACCACTGCTGCACGCTTTATCTGATAAATCTTTTTTTTGCATTTCATTCATTTAACGATGCGCCCTCTTTATCACCCTTTGTGTTTGCGACCTCATATTCTATTGTAAAATGACTTGTTTGTCTAAGTCCTTCAAGTTTGACAATAACTTTTTGCAAGACGGTGTGTATAGTGTCCACTTAAATAAGAGCTACCCTCTCTTAACTTCAGAGCGACGGCAGCTATAGTCATGAAAGTAGTGTCTAGGTATAGTAAAACGTCTATGCGCTATGCGGTGAGTCCACTTATAGCGCCACATGGCGGCAAAATCAAGAGTTAGTACACCTTTCTAGAAAACAGTAAAAATTAGCTGGAAACTGTCAATTACAAAGTTACAGAGCATTATGGATTTAGTTTAAAAATACACTTTGTGCATATTTATATTAAGATCAGAACGCTTAAAATGCATTTGATTGTTTGCGTTTCCGAAACTGTGACGTCAGAAAACGAATTAAAACGAGAGAAAAAATTAGTTATCACAAAATACCTTTATTTTCATGTCCAAAGCACACTCCGTCATATGCAATATACATTTTATCTATTTCAATTTGACTTTGCACAAGTTTTAGCATATAGTTGGTGCGCTAGCACAAGCAACAGTAATACGTCATCGAAAGTCCTGAAATGTTGGGGGAAAGATCGCATGCCCCCCCTACCCAGTTATTCCGAAAGGAAAATGTATAATGGAGTCATTTTTTTTTTGTCCGAAAAAAAGTTTTCCTCATTTTGTCCATATTTTGTGAGTCATAGTTTTAAAAAATGCAAAAAAGATGCATTTTAAGCATTCTCTTCTTTGTATTAATGTGCACAAGGTGTCTTTTTGTATTAAAACGATAAACTACTTTGTTCTACAACTTTGTAATTAACTTTTAATCCTACTTTGTACCGTTTTAAGATAGGAGCACTAACTACAGATTTTTCCACCAGATGGCGCTATAAATGGGCTCATCGCATAACGCATAGACGTTTCATTATACCTAGACACTACTTTCTCGAGTATTGCTGCCATCGTTCTGAAGTTATTGGGGGATGCTCTTATTTAAGTGGGCACCCTATATAGAGCCTTATTTACTCTATATGTCCAGTCGTAGGAAGATCTCAGCAATCAATAATTGTCATTTTATTTTACCTCTTCTGTATCCACTTCATGTGCGTTCATGCTTTTCTTTAAGCTAGAAAAGACACAGACAAATAAATTTTAAAATCTTAAACTTTTTACTAGAGTTTCCAGAACTAGAGAAATGCTAATGCTAGAATATGCCAAATTGCAATCAATCTTACTCAGTCTTAATGCATGCCCATTTAAATACAAAATAAAAACGCCGTATCTGTCTTTTTAATTCTTCGACATTAATGTAGGCAATTTTAAAGGAACATCGAATTTAATTCCTAAGAAAATGTTCCAGTGAGATCTTTATTCAGAGGATTTCAAAAAAGAGAGAATTTAATCAGCCATTACATAAATTATTCAAACTACATAGAATTTTCAAGAAACAGAATAATGTCCATTTAAGCAAGTACCTTTATTCGAGCAGAGAATGAATTTAAAGTGATTTACTGTCGCCCATAATTTAAAGAAAAGACTTGAATAAAAAATTTAATTGACAATACATTTGTTTTACTAATACCAAATGTTATTCTGCATGGATTACTTTTATCAGATAGTTAATATAACATCAAGGATTATCAACCTGTATATTATACATACCAGTAGTGGATTAATGAATATTGACATGTTAAAAATAACTGCTTCTCAAAAAAATATAAATGAATTGTTTTTAATCTAGTGAAAATCCAATCTCGAAAAGATTTATAGTCTTTTTAAGTCAATATGCTTTAACATTATAACTAGATAAAAGCAAAAATATCCCCTGTACAGCTTGCCCGATAATCGATAATTTCATATTCAACTATTATTCCTTGAAAACGCATCAGGACAGTCAGCTGTCTTATTGTATTATAAAAGCTACAATCAATTTATTGCATTATATATTTCCGTAAATATAATTATTTGGCACAATTGTATGCAAGTAAAGAAAAACTGTTTGTACATGGATGAAATTTTTAAAATCTCCGTTTCAATTATGTAAATTTATCTCTGAAAGACTAAAATGGAAATGAAGATGAAAATCTTTTGCGATGATATATCTAAATTTCGAAATACTTTGGTATTCTTTATTTATTCAAGACATGAGTAAATATCGAAATATTTGTTGCATATAAATTATTGATTTTTCAACAGAATCAGATAATGCAGCATCCAGTAAATCAGCATCTGAGACGAAATTCTATTAAATTTTATTTTTACAAATTTCGAAGATGAAGACTCCAAAAGTTGACACATATGCTTTGCATGTTTCTTCATTCATCTCAGCAAAATGAATAGAAATATAATGCATCATGAAATATATCGGGATAGTTTTGTATTTTCAAAAATACAAAACTAACTCGAACACATTAAGAATTTCGTCTCGTCCTTTCATCTCAGAAAGCCCTGTGTATGGAAGTGAAAATAAATTTTAAAAGCGAATTCTTACTAATGCTAATAAGGCGTTTTGAAAAACATGGAATCGTCTTCAAACTGAAAATGAAAAGGAATGGCGTATAGAAGCAGATAAAATTCTACAGATCTTCAAACATTTCTTTATTCAGTTAAGTAATGTCATGTATTAACTGAAAATATACTTTTTTTAAAATCAAAGCTCTCTTAAGTCATAAAGGTGAACCAGGAATCTTAAGTCAACATCTTAAAGAAGGCTCCTGTGTTTAGCAATGCGTAAAACCTTATAAGCCAGCGGATCTTTCATAATCTGTATTCATTTATTCTTTAATGGTTTTCCTCTTTGTGAATCTATTTTAGGACGTCGTTGTGTTTAATTAGTAAGAGTGTCATAAAGTTTTATATAGGATCCTTGATTCTCTAATAAATAAAGGTAAATTTCAGACATTTTATTTCTAAAACTCCATTTGATTGGTTTTGTTTTTAATTTTTAGCTGCCTCGGTTTAAAACTGAATACATATCAATGCACTTATGTGAATGCGAGGGAGCATACAATATCGTAGTGCCTAAATGACAACATTATACTTTTTCCTGTGGGAATAATTCAAACAACAGGCGTATGCGCCCTTCCTGCCAACATTGCAGGATTTTCAATGGCGTATTCCTGTTGCTTGTGCTAGCGACTATATGCTAAAACGAGTGTAAAGTGAAATTCAAAGAAAGCTTTCGGTATTGCAGATGACGGAGTGCAATTCGAACACCGAAAATAAAGGAATTTTTTGATAACTGTGTTTTCCCGTTTTAACCCGTTTTATGACGTCACAATTTCGGAAACCGCAAACAATCAAATGCGTATTTTAAGCGTTCATAGTATGAAAATGCACAAGATGTCTTTTTGCACTTAACCGATAATACTCCATAAATTTATAATTTACATTTTGCCTTCTAATTTCCACCGTTCTGCAGATGGGAACACTAACTCCTTTGTTTGCCGCCAGGTGGCGTTGAATGTAGGATCATCGCATAGCGGAAAGACGTTTTACTATACCTAAACACTACTTTTATGACTATATCTGCGGTGGTTGTGAAGTTAGGGATATTTGACATATCCTTTTACCGTTATTGCATCCACTTTATGTTTGTTCGCTCTTTTAATTCAGGTAGAAAAGACACAGACAAATAAATTTTAAAATCTTAAGCTTTTTACTGGAGATTCCTTAACTAGATAAACTCTAATGCTAGCACACGCCAAATTACAATCAATCTTACTCAGTCCTAATGCATGATCATTAAATTACAAAATAAAAACGCTATGTTTCTTTGTTTAATTCGAGGACATTATCTTTAATGAAGGCAACTTTGAAGGAGCATCGGATTTAATTCCGAAGACAATGTTCCAGCGAGATCTTTATTTAGTAGATTTGAAAAAAAGAGAGAATTTAATCAGCCATTACATAAATTATTCAAACTACCTAGGAGTTTTCAGAAAAAAGAATGATGTCCATTTATTGGAGCAGAGAATGGATTTAAAGTGAATTACTCTTGCATATAATTTAAAGAAAAGATTTGAATAAAGAATTTAATTGATAATACGTTTGTTTTACTAATATTAAATGTTATACTGCATGGACTACATTTATCAGAAATTTTCTACAACTTCAAAGATACTCAGCCTGTATATTTTATTTACTAGTAGTGGATTAATGAATATTGAACGTTAAAAGCAACCGTTTCTCAAAAAAAGACAAACAAACTGTTTTTCTTCAAATAAAAATCCAATCTCGGAAAAACGTAAGTCAATATGTTGTGACGTTACAACTAGAAAAAGGCAAAAAGTTCCCCTTTACAGCTTACCCGTTAATCGAGAATTTCATATACAATCATTGTTCTAAGAAAACACATCAGCACAGTCAGCTGACTTATTGTAAAATAAAATCGGTAATCAACTTTCCTTAAATATATTTCTTTAATAAAATTGTATGTAAGTAAATAAAAACTGTTTGTACATACAATGTGGACACCTTAAATTTTGCGTATTTTTTCGAATATATCCCGGAAATCTACAAGGAATTTCTTAGAATTTCTAACATGTAAAGTATAGGATATACCTCATATTTTACAGTGAAGATTCGATCGCTAGATCATTTAGGGGTCCAACCAGAAAGTGATGAAGACAAAAAATTTTGACTCATCCAGTTGGAAAGAATGTTGATAAAGAGATGAATCTTTCAGCAATAGTTATGTCTGATGTGCATAGTACATACATGCATTTTCGTAAACATAACACAAATATTCGGGATGATATAAAGATTTCTTTAAAAAATCCCAAAATTTTCCTCATGTTTTTTGCTTATAACTTGCAAATTATATGAAACTTACAGAATACATGACAATATTGTAGAGAAGAATTCTATTAAAATTCGAAGTAAATACTTGGAATAGTGAAGGGAAAATGAGTATTTTTAGTGAATGATTTTTTACTGCGCATGTGCGAAATTTAGTATAATTTTACTTTCATGACTTAAGAGCCAGATATATAGGACAACTTGTAAAAATATTACAGTTCAAAACCTTTAGTATTGAGAAAGATATCTGTTTGCAATTTGGTGAATTTCGGTAGACTCTAAGAGAGACCAAATGAGGAGAGTTTCTGCGCAAACTGATATTCTTTAAACATGAATCTTTGAATAGTAACAGTCGAACTGTAATTTAAATTATGTATTTAACTTATAAGTATACATGATTATTCAGCTTTCTTAAAATTCAATATTACTGATAGAGCAACATATTTTTAATTTATAAATCTCTTTGTTCTGACAGAATCAATTTCAGTACATTTTATTAAAAAACATTATTTTTACATTTTCGTCTTCGTCACATAAATTTTGAAATCCGATATAATATGTCATTTATTAAGGAATAATTACTATTATTGTTTGCAGAAACAATATTGTTAAGGGGATTTGGCACCCTCCATTTTTTTTCTACAAATTTTATCACACTTATTTAATTTTGTAGTTTATAGATGGATACTGTGCAGAAATTTAAATTTCTAACATATTTCTCGTTTTCAAAAGTTACAAATTTACAATTTTTGTATATTTTTAAAAAATTAAGACTTTTCTTTAAATGCTGCTTCACATACAATTTTTAATATTTTTCAAGAAATTTTTTTGAAAGGGACATCTCAATTTTCTTAACAGAAATAGAGATCGGAATTTTGATGTCTACATAGTTTTTCAGAATTTTTTTTCAAAATTTTGTAAAGTTTTTGGAAAATATCAGAATTTTTCACTTTGTACATTTAAAAAAATTCTAATCAAACTTTTTACAAATACATCCCTAATTCTTTTAAGTATGCATTTGCGAGTGAACAGAAGAAATTTCAAGTAATTAGAATGAAAAGATATGTACTTTTAGCATTTTGTAGCAGACAAAATTTTGGGAAAAAGCAAACTGAGAAAAACAACTTTAAAGATTTCAACACAATAAAGTTGTAATATAAACAACTTATATCAAGCTAGTGTTTTTAGGAGCAATAACCTGACATTTTCAAGTCAGTATCATTTTATTAGCATATGTTAATTCTATAATTATTAATTAGCATCATCATTTATAGAGATAATTAGAAAAATTTCAAAAAATGAGAAAAATTTAACTTTTTAAAATAATTAATAAAAATTTAACTTTATATATATATATATAGAGAGAGAGAGTATAAATCGAAAAATGAAAGAGTATAAAATGTGAAATGAAAAAAATTTATATATATATATATAGTATATATTATAATGTATTCGTTATTGTAAAGCGTTAAATATTACAAGCCGAGTTATTTATTAACTAATTTCTTTTATTATGGAGAGTGACGAAATGTACGTATTGTGTTTAAGTTTTGAAAAGTGAACAGAAGATCCTGCTTTTTCTCAGGTAGGGATTAACAGATGCAATGTGATCAAAGTGAAGGGAATAATAGCTATTTTTATTATATTACGTAAGTGTTTTAGGGAAAATGCGTGGCGGCAATAAGTCGCTGATTTCATGAGTTTTGCGCGTGGAAGAATTAAAATATTCTTTTAGTAATAAATATGCAAGACGAGAGATTTAATATACCTCCAGGCAGGGAAATAGAAGCGAAACTGGAGTTTAAAATGATTTTGGAATACATTAAGACTTTAAAATTTAAAATATATAATATTAGAATTTGAAATAAAATTAATGAGATTATTACATATATATATATATATATTTCAATTGATGAATTTAATCGTCCGATATTTTTAACTCCAAAAGAAAAACTCATTTGGAATTATTTCTGTGTGTCCTTGTGTACGTGAACAGATAATTAAAATCGGATAGAACTAGATGGAATGAATTTAGAACATCTTCTCCGCTTAAGAACGGATCTAACAAATTATTACAGATTTTCCTAGTAAATGCTTTACTACAAGCTGTGGATCTTTTGCACTAAATCCGACAAAGGGAAGATATAGTTTTCCAAAATGCTTTTTTTATTATACTATGAAGTAAAGTAATACAAGTCAGTAGTTTATGTAATGTAAAATTCGAGGGAGATGTATTTTCGATGCTTGAATCCAGATACTCTTTCAACCAAGTTAAAATATTTAATTGTTTAGGACAGATTGTGTTCTCGTTGTTTCCTTTTAAATATGAGATGCATGAAACAGAGAATACAATATAATATCAACAGTGTTAGAAGAAGAAATAAAGCAACAAATTCTTCAGACTCTCACAAAGAATTCAAATTCAATATTCTCCTAGGGCAACCTACATATCGGAAGACATCCATACTTTTATTGTCTATTTCACACTGAAAGAAAATGGAACATATATTCCTAGAGCCATCTGGAAAAAGCGTATCGGTTTAAAGTCATCACGTGAAAACAAGATGCGTGAGTTTATCCTAGAACTTCAAATCAATTGAAAACAGCTGTAAAATATTTAGTAAAAAATATGATCATTTCAAATAAAATTTATATATCGACACAAAGAAAAACTAGCTTGTCCTAGTTCATCAAATATATGACATTCAACACTCAGTTTATTTTATTTTATTCAGTTTTAAGCGAGGATGTGTTTGATCAGAATAACACTTCTACAGTGTAAAGGACTTGTACAGAAATAACATTTCCTACTATCTACAATTTCACTTAAAATTCACTTATTTTGGAACACTTTATATTTTCAACAATATATTAGAAGGATGCGTAAGATAGGAATAATTCAATAAACCTATAGAATATCTGCCTCTGAGGTGGTTAGCTATTTTTTAGCTACGATCTTTAAGCTTAAAATTTGCTTTTCATGTGAATAATTGGATCTTTATTGCGTAATCGAGTCTGAAACCTTAGTTATTTTATCCATCTAGTTAGAAGAAACCACACGAACATGAATTATCTGTTTTTAAGTTACCATCAGAGGAAAACTACGTGCAAAATGCTTAGAGGGCTAGAATGGTCTAATGGTCTTAAAATATAACATTTTAACAGCCTGCGTAATACAATTTTCAGTTTTCTGAATTATTTTACAGTAAAGAGAAGTTTTTTATGACAATTTTTCCTTACTATTCAGCTACAATACGATTTCAATCTTAATGTTTTCGATTTTTTTTTTCAATAAATATTCCAGCAAAACCACATTTTATCGAATGACATGTG
>BGPR01028104.1:0-14788 GCA_013235015.1 Araneus ventricosus | reverse complement strand
GGTACCAGAATAGACCCCAAGGTCTCGGCTTCAGAATAGAAGGATCGCGGGTTCAAGTATGCCAGCATTTCCGTATTTTTTTCTTGTAAAACCAGCAAGAGTGGTCTCCCCTAAACTTTCTCGTATACTTCCCAAAGGTGTCATTCCCCTGCCCCCCTCCCATGAGGATAAAAATTGCGAACCTTCTGTTTTTCCAGGATGCCACGAGTATCCACGATTTTCCCTCGGCGAGCGCCAAAAGGGAAAAGAGGGTATATTATATAAGTAGCGGGAGTTAAAATTCGCCAAGCGGGCGGCAAATGGCGCGTATTCTCCATCATAGAATGATTAGAAACAGGCTATGCATTTTGGAGCCCTTTTTTTTTACTTTCTCGTGTACGAAGTATACAAAGAGAAATTATTGTAATCGTCAAAAAATTCGAACTCGAGATTTTGACGAATCTCCACGTTTTAGACCTCTCCGAGTCCGAAAAACACAATTTTGGAATTATGTCTGTCTGTGAACACGCTAACTCGAAAACTATTAGAGATACGGGGATGAAATTTGGTATGTGATCTTTACACATAATGTGTAGGTTTCTATCAAATTTTGGAGAAAATCCGTCAACGGGCAGTCTGTTTGTCTGTATGTCCGAAGTCATGCGAACACTATAACTCAAAAATTTGAATAGCTAGATGGATAAAATTTGATACACAGTTTTATCGTCATGAATGTAGGTCCGTATAAAATTTTGGGCCAAATCCGTCAACGGGTTGACTGTCTGTCGGTCTGTATAATCGCATACTTGTTAAGCATTCGTTTCAAAACCGATCTCCATGCGCATGCGTACTTAGCAATCTCTGGTACCAAGCGGGAGGATTACGTCACTTTGTCCTTGAGACGGAGTTTGTGATAGATATGTTTTATCTCCTGCTTTGTTTTGTTTTCGCTCGCTCGTATAATAGCGGATCTTGATGAAGTGTGATGGAAAATAAATATTGCTAAGTTTTAATACATAGGCATTTCTTTTAATACGATTCTTCACTTAAATATTTTACAATCACTATAATCTGCAATGAAAACCTTCTGATATTCGTTGCATTCTGGATTACAGTAGGTTCGATTTTTTTTATCCACGCAAGGGGAGGGGAAATGACAAATTTTTGAGCAGTATACGAGAAAGTTTAGGGGAGGCCACTCCCACTGGTTTTCCAACCGATTGAAACGAAAATTGGAAAAAGATCTACAATTACGGTTAGAAGACTTTATACCATTTTTTTTGTTAATATAAGTCATTGCGTTCAGGTTCAAAAGCACGCGATTATACAGAACGACAGACAGTCAACCTTTCGACCGATTTGGTCCAAAATTTGATATGGACTTACATTCTTTATGATAAAACTGTGTACTAAATTTTATCCATCTACTTATTTAAGATTTTGAGTTATCGTGCTTACAGGAACACGGACAGACAGATTTCCTGTAGGTGGGTTTTATCCAAAATTTGATAGAAACCTACAAATTATGTGTTAAGACCACATAGCAAATTTCATCCCCGTAGCTCTAATAGTTTTCGAGTTATCGTGTTCACAGACAGACATAATTCCAAAATTGTGCTTTTACTTTCTCGTATACGAAGTATACAAAGAGAAAGTATTGTAATCGTCAAAAAATTCGAACTCGAGATTTTGACGAATCTCCACGTTTTTGACCCCCGAGTCCGAAAAACACAATTCTGGAATTATGTCTGTCTGTGAACACGATTAACTCGAAAACTATTAGAGCTACGGGGATGAAATTTGGTATGTGGTCTTTACACATAATTTGTAGGTTTCTATCAAATTTTGGACAAAATCCGTCTACGGGAAGTCTGTCTGTTTGTATGTCCGCGTTCATGTGAGCACTATAACTCAAAAACTTGAATAGCTAGATGGATAAAATTGGTACACGGTTTTATCGTCATGAATGTAGGTCCGTATAAAATTTTGGGCCAAATCCGCCAAAGGGTTGACTGTCTGTCGGTCTGTATAATCGCATCTCCAACGAATCCGCTGTCTCCACGAGCATGCGTACTGGTAGCAATCTGTGCACGCGAGAGGTTTATGTGACTTTGTCCTTGAGCCAGCAAGAGTAGAAATCGGTACGCATTTAAATCCGAACGCATCTCTTTGAATTTGAATTTTACCTAAATATTTTCTGATAGTCATTCGATCCTGGGTTACAAAAGGTTCGAATTTTTTTATCGACGCGGGGGGAGAGGAACAGCACCTTTTTCGAGAAGTATACAAGAAAGTTTAGGGGAGACCACTCCCGCTGGTTCGGACTCAGGGAGGTCTAAAACGTGGACATTCGTCAAAATCTCGAGTTCGAATTTTTTGACGATTACAATACTTTCTCTTTGTATACTTCGTATACGAGAAAGTAAAAGAAGCAGTGCCGGGACGGCGTTCTGGCACCACTACACCCCTGTCAGTCATGTACTAGTATTGAGAAAAAACGTTTTGAGAATACTTTGTGAATTGTTTTCTTAGAATCGTATTTCTAGATTTATACTTCATTTAGATGTATTTGTGATAAATTTTTTTCATAATTTCGACATATTTTTGATCTAAAAAATGTTATCGTAAATTTGTATAGGGTCACTATTTCCAATGATAAAATAACATTTTAAATGGGGTGGAAAAGTGGTAAAAGTCATTCCTCCCCCTCATTATAATTCAGTCAGTTTTAAAGATACAGAGCCCTTTTAATGATCTTGCTATAGAAAAAGGAAAAATTTCCCAATTGATCAATTTTGTCTCAGAGGGTCATATAAAAATTTAAATGCGTAACTTTTCAAAAATTAATTGACTTTGTTGATCCATTAACAATATTATTTCCTACCCTATTTTGGATACTTTTGCAATTTACAATGCCTATTTATCTTCAGTAGGTAAAAGATTAAACTGTATTTCAATCTTTTGGGAATACCCTGTATAATATTGCGAATGTAAACATGTTTGAAGAAGATTAGCAGTCGTTTAAAAACAAAAAATAGTTTTTATTACATCAAATGGCTTTCAAAATCAAACAATCTTCAAATAGCTTTTAAAATCGATGAAATATTAGATAAATATTCTTAGAAGAAAATTTAGGTGGTTCCAGGTACGGCCATTTTGACAACATTGCATGCAAAGCTGCGCAGATGCAGTGTGCATCGAATCATAGAAAGAGAATGCCAAATTAGTGGCTGGGCTTTTTATAACTTTATTAACTGAGAATATACGAAATTAGGAATGCAATTTAATAAAGCATTGCTGACTTGGTATTTTAAAGAGGCTTGCAAAACTTATAGTGGGGATCGAGACAGTGAAAGTTAATAGGCACGGATAAAAAGAATTTATCTAAATCTATTTACAGATTAAATTTTTTCAACAAAAAGTTGCGTAACCATCAACGAAGTTCCTGCTATTTTATTCAAAACAGATAAAACATAGCATATAAGTGATGATTTACACATACAATAAAGCACCGTTTATATGTCTCTCATTTATACGTCGTTTCATCATAGTCATTTGTATTCATTGTAATGATAAAGTACTTCGTTTATATGACACAAAGCTTCAGTTATACGTTGTTTTTCCCAGTTCTAAAATGTGGAAATGTCCTCCTTCCTAGTAAGTGAACAGTGATAAAGATACCTTGACTTTGAAATTTTTCACAATTGATGATTCAATAGAAGACAAATTGTTTGGTGCTAATTTAAGCGATGATGAAAAAGTTATTCCACTTTCCTTCAAGGATCCATTAAACCAGTGGGAGTGGCCTCCCCTAAATTTCCTCTTATACTGCTCAAAAATTCGTCATATCCCCTCCCCTAAGTGGATAAAAAAAATCGAACCTACTGTAACCCAGAATGCAACGAATATCAGAAGGTTTTTTATTGTAGATTATAGCGATTGTAAAATACTTAGGCATCTCTTTGAATATGATTCTTCACCTATGTATTAAAACTTAGCAATATTTATTTTCTATTACACTCTAGCAAGCTCCGCTAATGCGAGGGCACGAGCGAGCGAAAACAAAACAGGAGATAAAACGAATCTATCACAAACTCCGTCTCAAGGACAAAATGACGTAATCCTTCCGGTTGCTACCAGTACACATACGCATGGAGATGATATTCGTTTCAAAACTAAACAAGTATGCGATTATACAGACCGACAGACAGTCAACCAGTTGACGGATTTGGCCAAACATTTTATACGGACCTACAATCATATTGATAAAACTGTGTACCAAATTTTATACATCTAACTATTCAAGTTTTTGAGTTATAGTGTTCACATGACTTCGGACATACAGACAGACAGACTTCCCGTAGACTGATTTTATCCAAAATTTGATAGAAACCTACAAATTATGTGTAAAGATAACATACCAAATTTCAATCTCGTATAATAATTTAGTTTTCGAGTTATCGTGTTCACAGACAGACATAATTCCAAAATTGTGTTTTTCGGACTCAGGGAGGTCTAAAACGTCGAAATTCGTCAAAATCTCGAGTTCTAATTTTTTGACGAATACAATACTTTCTCTTTGTATACTTCATATACGAGAAAGTAAAAATTCAAAGAATAGTGAAAAAACATTCAGTGAACTTAATTAGATTCAGAATGCTGTAGTTAAAACTCACAAATAATCAGCTCGTCACACGATGGTTAAAGACATTTTTTTAATTAAACGTCTACCTGCATGCAAATAAATCGTATAAGATATGTATAATTACTACTCAAGATATGCAATAAAGGCAGGATCTTGCTCACTTTTATGATAAGTGTTTAATAGTCAAATTTAATTATTGATTTCTATACGATGTAGTACTATATTAGTAATAACTTAAAAACTTTAAATGAATTTGCATTAGTAACATTAAATTTGTAATAAACAAAGTTTAATAACTTTTCGATTATACGTCTTTTTATTTATACGTCGTTTTACGCCAATCCCTTGAAAGACGTATTATTTTTAAGAAAGAAATTCCTTTAAATCTTTTTACTTTCTCGTATACGAAGAGAAAGTTTTGTAATCGTCAAAAAATTCGATCTCGAGATTTTGACGAATCTCCACGTTTTAGACCTACCCGAGTCCGAAAAACACAATTTTGGAATCATGTCTGTCTGTGAACACGATAACTCGAAAACTATTAGAACTACGGGGATGAAATTTGGTATGTGATCTTTACACATAATTTGTAGGTTTTATCAAATTTTGGACGAAATCCGTCCACGGGAAGTCTGTCCGCGTTCATGTGAACACTATAACTCAAAAACTTAAATAGCTAGGCAGATAAAATCTGGTACACAGTTTTATCATCACGAATGCAGGTCTGTACCAAATTTTGGGCTAAATCCGTCGAAGGGTTGGTTGACTGTCTGTCGGTCTGTATAATCGCATACTTCTAAACATTATAACTCGTAAACCCTACGGCTTTGATAAATAAAAATTGGTATGAGGCCTGCTAACATTAATTGTAAATCCGTGCCCAATTTTCGTTTCAATCGGTAGAAAAAAAGTGTTCAAATCGCCCATTTGTCTTTTCTCATCAAACAATGACGCGAGGCCGTTATTGCACGATTCACTTGAACCAATTCTTTCCGCTTCTACCCATGCCTTTCGCCTCCAAGCTTTTTTTTCTCCACTGCATTAGGGACACTTGATCGATTTACTGCTTTTTAGCTTATTTTTTCACCACATGTGTTAAGAGTATACGAGAAAGTTTAGGGGAGACCACTCCCGCTGATTTTCTCAGATTGCAGAAAGTTGAATATGAATAAGACAGACACATATCACATTAAGATCAATTTTATTTTAAACTATGCAAACAGTGATACAACAGTTTACACAACAGTAAGAACACTTTTGGCTCTTTTATCACATTTAGTAATGGCTAAACACTTATCTTTCCACCAAATAACTGGAAAACCTAGTTTTCTTTCACCTATACAATTTTAGTGTTTCGGATAAATAATGCAATATAATAATTAAAAAAAACATTCGTAATTTTAAAATGAGATTTCTCACGTTTATTGCTATGTTAATATATTTCATGAAATTATCAGTAATGTTTCAATCGAGCAGATTTTGAGATAAATGATTTCTTCTGTCAAACATACCATGGTTCGGAACAGTGCTTTCCAAAATCACATGCTACAAAAATTCCTACACAGATACTCGTCTTACAAGGCTAAGTTACAGGATTGGAATGTCCAAACACCTAGTGGATCTCTTACACAGTCACGTGCGATAACATGGTTTTGACATTCAGTAAAATTAGCACTAAGTTCTCTAACATAATGCCCCAGAATTTCTCTTTAAATTAGGGTATTTATGAATAAGCAGAGGTGAATCCAGGAGGTCTATAGGGCTGCCCCCCCAGAGCTAAACCAGAACTCCAAATTTATTTAAAATCACTACAGCTGTGTTTTCTTTATCTCCCTATATAATAATAATAATAAATTCTTTTAAAAAAATAAAGGTGATAACTGGTGACATTGGTTCCTGGCTGGGCGGGCTCGAAAATTTTTTTCCGAAACTTTTGTATTCATTCCACTCGCACTTGTAGCGTTGATACGGTGGAAAACATTTTTTGGCTAGTTACTTCATTGTGTTTATTAAATTATCGAAAGTATTGTAGTGTTCTTTATGATTCTTATTGTCAGGGGAGTAAAGTCTGTAAATTTAAAGTGCTTTGGTTTACATAAGCCATGACATTTGACATCCGTCACAACGATACAAAATTTTTTATAACCTTAGATATCCCCAGATCCAAAGCCTGGATTCGCCACTGTGAATAAGCATTAATTAGTTAGTGATTAAGGAAGGCGATTTATTATAAAAGCAATAGTCTCTGTTGGCCCATTTTCACAACTGTAAATTGAAAGAGCACCTTTAAAACAATTATTATTTTAAACATCTAACACATGGAACAAAATTTATATTTAAACTATGTTACAAATGTATGCAAAAAGACCAAATGAATCGTCAAAGACATTGTACAGAAATTTAAAATGCATGATTCTAAGAGATATGACATTGAAAGAAAACATTTAACACTTATTGTTTTGCGTGTTTTATTCTACATCAAAATTTCAAAAAGTCATTATGAACATATAAAACAAGACTAGATAGCTTACCTACTTTGTTTACGTGATTCACAAATGCGGATTGAAATAAAAGTAAAAATAGTTTCATAATATTGTTTCGACATTTCAAATAATTAAAAGTTTTAAAGAACTAAACAGTTGCAAAAAAAAATTACAAATATAAAAATATACACACAAATAATGAACAAGATAAAAAAGGAACATGTAAAATAATATATACCTTCATAGAAAAGGTCACTCTGTAAATACAGAAAAAAATGCAAATACTAAAATAAAATGCTCTTATATCAAGGTATTCGTCAAATTAAATCTCAATATAGCAGAGTACACACTTTTCATTTTCCAGGTCTTCAACTCATTTCATGAAATTCATAACAGACAGCTATGTTTCAATAAAAACAGTTTCTGCATGACATAAGCTCGATAAATGACGGTTTTCAACGGCTAGAAAAAGTGAAATTAGGCTTAGCACACTGATATTGAAAAATACTGACAATAGCTGAATCTCTGTCTCGGCGACAAGTGACTTTTGATGCATGATTTAAACAAAAAAAATATATCGAAGTTATACTTCTTTAGGCACATCGAGAATGAAATTTTAGTTACAGAAATTGTACACACACGATTCACACATGGAGACGTAAAAGTACAATATTTGTAAATATCTTTAGTAATCAAAAATTAATTTTTGTAAGACCCAAATATTATCATACTCATTTTAAATTTTAGTTTCAAATGTAACAATATGCACATTAATTTTAATTTGATCTCTTATACATAGATAATGTATAAATAAATGTTTTAATATTTATTAATAAAATTTTAAAACTAAGTTCTATTAATTGGAGCACAAATAATTTCTGCACGAGTTATTTTCTTTTTGTTTCAGTTTACGAGATGGGAAAGACTAATGTTGAATATTGTCGAGAAAATGTGAAAGAAAAGTTTAAAAGTAGCTGCAGCTCAACAAAATCAACAAGAACTGTTCAACAATCTATCAACATCAAGGGAACCCAATTGAAATCATAGATAATAACAAAAACACCTGTTGTCCATCTGAATCGAGCCTCTAATACACCATCAAGTACTATTTCCATGCATTCATTTGTGTCTCCAATTAACCATGAATCATTATCCCAGTTAACTACCCCTAATGAGGTGTTTAACTATCCAAATTCATCAATGGTGTCTAAAGTAGCATAACTTCTAATGCGTGTACACAAGTACACGGACCCACTTTTTAAATTTAAATGTTACCTATTTGATTTCGAATATGCATTTTATTTACCCAATGGACGATTAGTTCAGAAATTACACAAACTACAAACATTTCATAAATCTGAAATAATAGTTGTACAACAGTGATTCATCACTGACAACCTGATATAAGAACATCATAGTAAAAATTTTCTGCAGCTTCAATTAAAATTCTTATAATAAATAGTTCATAATATATCTATCACTTAGTAGTTTTTTGTACTAATCTTCAGCAATATTGGCAACAAATGAATCTTTCTCTAATAAATAATTAATATCTTTTTTCTGGTGTTCGGCATTGACGTGTGGTGCATCACAGAAAACGCTTGATATTGGTGACAATTCCAATGACTTAGCCTCCTCAGCAAGCCTAAAAAATAAAAATAAAAAAATAAATAAAAATATTCAAACATCAGGCAATAGAGATAAAGATTTTGATTTCTAATAAAATATACAGGGTATCCACACTTATCCTCGTCCAATAACTAATTTCTAAACCGTTACAGATAGAAATATAGTTCCAATTGGAAAAATGCTTTAAATAAAGGGAAGAATTATATTTTACGCTTTTTGAGTCACTAAATATATTTCTGAAAAAGTTACGAATTCTAATTGTTTATGCGGTCCCCCGGTCCTTTCAATTATATTTAGTAAAATATTTTTGACACTCTAACATTTTAAACAAAAAAAGTCCGACTCTTCTGCGACTAACACTGAGTGAGTTACGGAAATTTGAATTTCATGATTTTTAACCAATCAGCGGCCTTGTCGAGCAAGTGCTGTGCATTGATTGGTGGATAGTCTTTAAAATGGCTACTGAAATGGTGTAGAGTGATCCAAGTAGGCGATATTCAAAGCTCCATAACTCGGTCGGTTTTAGTTGTAGAAGGGTGGGACTTTTTTTGTTTAAAATGTTAAGAGTATCAAAAATATTTTACTAAATATAATTGATAGGACCAGGGGACTGTATAAAAAGTTAGATTTCGTGAACCTTTCTGGAATGGATTTATTCACTCAAAAATTATAATTTTTCCCATCATTTAAAGCATTTTTCCAATTGGAAGTATATGCCTATCTCTAACGATTTAGAAATTAGCTATTGCACCACGATAAGTGTGGACACCCGATATAACAACATTTATCATACACTAATATCAGAGACTTTTTTCAAAGGTTAGTTGATGCCAATGAATGGCTCACTTATGTTTCTTGGACATAATAGAAATGCCTATCACTACATTTAACCAGTTATTTATTATGGTCATTTTTAACAATTGTTTTTTTATATTTATCTCACGGAAGTTTTGATACATCTGGGAGTCAATTTGTATGAAGTCATTTTCGTTATAACTGCAAAATGAATTTCTAAAAATGGTATTAATAATGCTATTTCTCCATCCTCTGATTCCTTCCCAAACTACACAAATATAACATTAATATGAAATCAAATCAACAAAGTTTCATTTCGCTGTAAATAAAAATGTGTATTATGAGAAATATTTGTTTCTCAAACAGGGGTGGGGATAAACTGCTTTCTCAATGGTAAAATAAAATTTAAAAAAAAAATAATAAATAAATAAAAAAATTTACGAAACTTCTGTCAGTTTTTTTTTTTTTTTGAGACGGAGCACATCTTTTTAAAAGAGTCATGTTAATGCTTATTACATGCAGAATAAGCCAAAATTGCAATAATTACAGCTTGCTGTAAGTTTAAAAAATAAAGGAAAAGACAGCCACTAGGTTCTGTCCATTACTTATAAGTTTTCAAAACAGTTATTTATTTTCAACAAATGGTTTCTTTTTTTTTTAAAAAAAACAAAACACTAGTTTAATAATACTTGGCAGAATTAAAAAAATAATTTTAGTCACTGTAATAAGAGTGTTGGAATGCAGGAAAAAATGCATATTAAACAATTTTTTGTACGAGTATAATCAAAAATCTGACAGACTTCCTGGTAGATTCAAGAAAACTTACAAAAATACATTGTTTTGAAAAGACGGGATATATCAACTATGCATAATGAATATGAAATTTCATTTTTCACGGAAAAAATGTCAAATTTAGTTGTACTTCATTGATAAATTAATATGAAAACATAAAGTTCAAAATGGTTTTAGCAAATATCTGAATAAAAACTTAAAAAACAACTATAGAAAAAATTTTGAATTTTATGTTGTCTGCTAATATTGCCTATGTTTGTCCTTGTGTTTTATAACATTAAACCTTATTTTATGAATAGATGGATCTTGCCATCTTCTGAACAACAATTATTATCAGCAAGATTTTTTAATACAATATATACCAATAAAAAATAACATGCGTTACTAGCAGAGTTTTTTTGTTGTGTTTAGTCTTGTAGGCAATAATAACCCTACAAGAACTTCTTCAAGCAGTAAAAGAATTTTATTTTTACAACTTAAAGTCCATTTAGAGACACCCGGTGAAATGTATTCCATTTTTTAAAATTCTTATTAATTATCTACACTAATTAAAATTCAACTGTATGTGTGTATATATGTGTGGCTATCTTCTCACGAATTACTGAGCGGAGAAGCGCGCGGAAAGTACCAAAAGATGGGAAATAATACAACGAATCCATTTTGGCCATTTAAATTCCGAAATTACAATTAGTAAAAAAAAAAAATAATTAAAAACAATCTTTTCATTGTTGCAGTGCAATTCAAACCATTTTCATTGTTTAAACAAATATTTAATTGCATGCTTCTCTTTCATTGTTGAAAACTTGAACAATGCAATATGGAAACCTGTACAATGCAACAAGTCAATATGGATAGCGTTGTGTGCGGGTTTTGGTAATTGATATAAAGAAACAGGAGATTGCTCAAATACAGTTTTTACTAAAGATATTGTTTTTCATGAGGTTTTACTTTAAGATTTCATGTATGCAGTGCATCTTGCTTCTTACGTATATACTTCAGTTCGAATAAATGTTAGTTACATTTATTTAATTACATCTGGGATGGACAGTCGAGGAGTCTGTCTTTTTTGTAGAAGTAAGAGTCTGTTAAAAATAATGCTGGAGTCGGAGTCTGTTTTAATTTATTTTTTAAAATTAAATTTCAAGATAATTTTGTTTTTCCGAACCTCTCATGTTTTCATTCAAACCATATTGCTTTAAGGTAATAAAGAGGCTTGATTTGAAAGTTTTAATTCAACAATATAAGGGTCAACAGAGATATTTCTAGGGAAAAAGAGATATTTTTAGAAAAATAAACTGAAGACGGGCATATGAAAATATAAGGATCCTGAGCAACGGCGGGTTATTTCTTTCCCTCCGTACTAAAGTCAGACAAAGAAATAATTACGGAATCGGATAGACCATTCATTTCACCAGGACGCAGTATATATATATTTACAAAATAACGATATCTTTTATTTTTTACAATTTTTTTTAAATAAATCGATTTTGACGTGTTTTCACGAACAAAATGTTTGAACAGCTTTTTTCTCCTTATTTATTTAGGAGAGAATGTTGGGCATGTGTCAGGTGACCTCACGCAGCTAGTATCCAATTAAAATGCATCAGAATAATGCATAACATTATTAGTACAATAAGGAAATATAAACAATCACTAAACTTTCTTCAACTAGACCAAAGGCTCCCAACCTGTGGTACGCATACCCCTAGGGGTACACGAAGGATTAGTGGGGGTACGCGAAATAAAAATTGATAATGGCGAAAACAAGAAAATGAGGAATTAAAAAAAAAGTTACAGAATTTTACTTCCCCAGGTCAATAACTCATTTAATAATTATGCCTTTTGAAAGGCTGATTAATACAGAGTGTAATTTTTAGCTATCCTTATAAGTTAATGCGAAATAATTACAATAATGCGAATGTTGAATTAATACGATTGTAAAATGCAATAAAATTTAAAATCAAAATTAAGTTCAGCAAATGTTATTAATTCAAGTTGCTCGACGCTTAAGAGCTAACCTAAGCCCTTGACATCATTGATACAACTATTTTTGAATAGGTGGATGGTTGGTAGTGGTGGTGGGATTGACGGTAGGGGATACGCAAAAATATAATGTTGAATCAAGTGGTACACAAAGAAATAAAGGTTGGGAACCCCTGAACTAGACAAAAGGAGAAAGGAAAGGAGCTTACCATTATTTTCCAGAATCATCACTGCATGCAAGGGGAGGGAGGAAAAGTATGCAAATGTTAGTATGATTCAAACATAACAAATTCAGGTTACACACATAATGTATACACAGTTGGAAAGTATGAATAATTTACATGCTATGTATGCAATTCATTAAATAGGTTAGGAAATTCAGGCAGGTAATGTAAAAATAATAAGCATACTTTTACCAAAAAAAAAAAGTTTTGACCATAAAATTCATTATATTAAGAATTTGTTAATTTGCATTTACTTATTCATATGACAATCACAATATAAAATGAAAATAATCAATGATAATAGTGCTTCAAAACCAATCAATTTATTGGTAACAAAGAAAATGGCTTCTTAAAATATTAAAAACAGCTCTTGGGACTTTAAAGTGCACTTAAATGCATTAAAGGAAATTGGTTTGAAATAAAGAGCATAACAACTACTGGTATTTACTTTTATACATTTTGTATCATACTATGTATCAAGCATATCAATATTATATGAGAGTAAAATGGCCAGATCAAAAACTTTTAGTGAACTGAAGATATCTCGGAGCCAGTAATAAAATAATTATAAATGTAAATTTATAATGAATGATAAATTTCATGATACTTGTAGCTAGAAGCATCCAACTAAGGCAACCAAATAAAAATGAATTGTACTTATATGTGAAGACTGTTTAGATTGAAGGAACATTTAGTCTAAATAGTTAACTATTATAATTGCTTGACTTAGATATTTGTTTGAGTGACAGTAACTATGCACTTTCCTCAATCTGAGTGTAAAATGAGACCTTGTGAAAAAATAGGAAATTTAGCCAAAAATAATATTAACTCTGGCTACAGAAGCCGCTTAGAATAAGGTTAAGGAGAGAGTTGGAAAAAGCTTGAATAATTCTGAGGTTGCAGTAAACAACTTCAAACAAAAAAATTCAGCTCAGACGGTATAAAATTAAGGTCAATTAAGGAGAAGGAACCACTTGGTAGCAGCATATACTAGGGATGGGAAAACTGAAAACTTTTTTCCCAGGGGTTAACCAGTTTATTTTTCTCCTTGGTTAAAATCGTTTTTTTTTTTTTTTTAAATCCAAAAACCGGGGGGGAAAACTGGGTCGGAAGATAGACTCGATTTTAGGTTCGACTAGACTAAAATTTACTAAGTCATAAAGCTTTGAATTTTATCATCTTAGGCCAATCGCTGACAGCTACTTTTGTTGATTAGCAAATTATTGAAAGAGTTTTAATGAACAGATAAATACTGGCCAATGGATTGATTTCCTGCAAAAACTATACTAATAAAAATTTTTGTCAACAAACAGCTTCTGTTTTTTGTAGCCAAAATTATTTATCTTTAGTCGTGGCTTTCGAAAGATTAGTATCTGTGTTGAATGATGTTGGTTCCGATGAGAGGTGTCAACTCATTGCTGAAAGAGTCTATGAGCAGATTAGATGATAAATATTGGCCAATGAATTAATTTCTTGTGAAAACAATGTTAATAAAAATTTTTGTCTATAATACTTACTGAAATAATTACTCATTTAATATTATTACATATTGTATAAATTACTTATTTATAATCATTACTTATTACATTAATTGTATTAATACTTATTGTATATTATTAATTTTAAAAAAAACACGGAAAACAGTTTTTTTTCAAAAACTGGTTATTTTGACCAGTTTAAACCGCCCGGTTAAACCCGAGGTGAAAAAAACGGTTTAACCAAAAACCGGTTTTTTTTGGAGAAAACGCCATCCCTAAGATATTGGGTATGCATGTTTCCCTTCACTGTGGGTGAAGAATGTTTAACAAATGATAATTGAGTTAGGATGACTCTTGATTTGGTATTATTGTTCAAATATAAGAGTGCAAAAATAATTTGTTTCAATACCAATAACTTTGAAGATAAATCCAAGAATATAACAATGAAACATTGTTACTTCATAAAGATTTAATGGTGGAATAAAAAAAAATCATATATTTTTCCCAAACATTTAATTAACGTGCAACAAATTGAGGAATTTCTCTAAATATGACACCATGTTAACATATCACAGTAGCTGCTAGTATTATTTACATATCAAGGCCATTTTTCAATATATATAAGTTTATTTTTACTTCAGCTGCTTTCTGATTTAATCATAATGCCTAGTTTTTTTTTTTTTTAATTTCACCAAATATATTCTTAATTATGTGTTCCAAAATCACATGGATGTTAGAAATTAGTGACTAAACATCATGCACACACAACATGTAAAAATA
>BGPR01028103.1:2773-14171 GCA_013235015.1 Araneus ventricosus | reverse complement strand
TTGTCTTTATTCAAAGGTTTTAGTCATCAGTTTGTTTTTCCAGACTATATTCCCATTGTAATGTATTGTGTTGGTAATTGATGTATTAGCAACTCCAGCGCCATTCTTAAAGAAATTCGTGCCAATAATTAAAAAGCTAATTTTAGAGTGTAAAGATGTATTTTTCTTAACTTGTCTGAATCAATTTAAAACAATTTTTTTAAAAAAATAGATTAGTTTTTGTTCCTTATTGTAATTAATGATTACACCTATATATGGAATGTAATAGTGACATTCATACACATTGTAATTGATTAATATACATTGCGAAGTTCGTTCAATCAGATTGTTCATCAGATCCTTTCAATATTATTTAAATTTGAAACTTTTTAAGCATTCCTCATTTTTAAGTTGTTCCGTTTAGAAAGTCGATCCCTTTCAACGTTCTGTTTATATAAAAAGCACGCCTAATGCAAAGATTAATTTTTGATTTTCAAAAATTATAGTTTATTCATTAAAAAAGATTATCAAAAAATCTAAGGCGAAATTTCTGTTGTTTTCTTCAAAATCAAATTCAATACTAAATAGGAAAGTATCATTAAAAATTCTTGATTTTTTTTGTCAAACTCTATTATGCTCTGATATACTGTTAGCAGTATTATGATGTCCAATCATCACTCCTGTTATTGTACATAAAATTCTGTGCATATTCGCGTTTAAGTAAAGGAATGAAAAGAAAATGCAAAGCATGTTGATATAGAACCTACACAAATATGATCACTTACGCGTGTCTAAATGATATATATGAAGAAATTAGAAAAATGTTTTTTTTGCCGGTATTATCCAGAGACAGCATCAGTTATCTGGATTAATGAGAATTTGATAGTATCTGGTGGTATCATCAATTTACTAGTTAATTTGAGTTTGACCTTTTCCGTTTATTTCCTAATGTAAACGGCGCAGAAAAGGTGATTTATCAACATTTTAATAGTGTGATGTTTTAAAGCGGAGTGTTGATCCTCCAATCTAATCATTTTTAAGGAATGATCCAAACTATTTACAGCAAACATTTGTTATTATCCACTGAGAATATAAAAGGTTTCGGCTTAGTTAAAGGTTTGAGATTACCCGGACAAAGATTAGATTATTTGAATTAACCAGTTTCAACAGATTATCTAGACCAGAGGTTCCCAACCTGGGGTACGTGAAGGATCATTTGGGGGTACGCAAAATCAAAATTGTTAATGGCGTGAGCAAGAAAATACAAGGGATTGAAAAAGTTAGAGAATATTGTTTCTCCAAGTGAATACTTGCTATTTAATAACTATATCACTTGAATATTTGGTTATTAAGAAGTGTAATTTTTAGCTATCCTTATAAATTAAAACGAAATAATTACAACACTGGTTTCGTTTGTTTTGGACGTTGAATTACTAATTATTATTATTATTATTACTGGATTATTATTAATTCTAGACATTTCACTTTTAAGTTAACTTGAACTAACCTTAAAATTATTGATAAAAACTTCTTTGCATAGATAGGTTGTTGGGGTGGGAGGGAGAAAGTTCAATATGATAGTAGGGGTACGCGAAAACAAAAAGAATAATCGAGGGATACGCCAGGGGAAAAAATATGAGAACCCTTGATCTAGACTAACTGAAGTTCGAAGCTATTATGAACTCTTCGATATTGGCCTTCAACTGCATCGATAATCTGGCTAACTGGAATTTCAAGAAATATTTTAAACAAACTCGGTCCAAATATACTCGCTTGTGGAGGATTTCATCGGCTGGTTAGGCCCATTTAACGATGGAGGAGGGTATACTATCTTACGATACGTAAATAAAAAAGGTTATCTTTATAATTTTAAAAATGCACTCAATAGGAACCTACATTAAAAGCCAACAGTGAGATAATGGTTTGAGGCATGGTATGGCTCAGCAACATGAATCGGAGGAAGAAATTTATGGTTCTGCCTTCTGACTGTACTCTTAACCAGAATTACTCAAAAAATAGTAAACTGATGTGACCTTTGGAAGCAAATTGCTCGCTGTGATTAGCTGGCTTCTGTAGGATTTCTTCCAAGTGAAGCACAAATGTGTGCCAATCTCCCCTCAAAGTCCTCCAGGAAGACAACAGACTTCTAGACTTCGAATAAGGCAGACTTCTACCTCTGGTGCTCCAAGGTCATTTTAACTCTATCGATACGGGACCGTCCCATACGTCTCTTCAAGTAAAAGACGATAGCCGTTCGAAACGTCCGAATGTCACTCTGAAATTTCTATCCCCTTTCGTTAAGTGTGATTGATTTCACACCCGCGGAAAGCGCTTTCTTCGTTAGAGTGGCTCGCCCAGATTTATTTGGGGAAGAGGGGAGTTTTCTTACTATTTGGACAATGCCAGCTGTCATTTTGTTTTTTGAAGGGGAAAGGGAATTTCCTTGTCTTTGATAGAGGAGCTCGGATGTTCCCGTAATTTGAGGTCCCTTTATTTCAATGGCCTTAGGAATCAGAGGGTTAACCAACAGAAGATGCAGCTTGAGTCATGACTCATGTCATGGCTAGATAATATGCCTAGCCAAGCAGAATTACAACCACAACCACCACCAACCTGCATTCATAACACATTTGTCCAAAAGTTTAGTTAGTTTATAAATTTATTTTCTACCATGGATAGATAGCGTACATGTCTTTATTAATAAGGTTACAACGTCTTCACTTTTTTTCTGTCTTTTTCAATACTTGAGCAATCGATTGTTTTAACAATGTTTGATAAATATGCACTAAAAAGGGTTCAAGGAGAAAGGCGGAGCGGAGGATGGTAGCAAGTACATTCGTTCAAATCGTGATGCCCTCTCGCTCATCATGCTCTTCGTGATCGAGCTTCTTTTCCAGAGGCCATCAGAAGCTCTATCCCCGCAAATCTTTCCAGAGGGCAGAAATACGAGACGTCAAATAGAAATTACATCATTTGCAAAGCATTTGATTCGCTCACTTTGAACGTGATGCCAGTCAAATGCAAACTAATGGACAGAAGTTTCAGACGTTAGATAAAGGTTCAGGTGATGAGATCAGTTCCGTGAATTGATCAGTACAATTTTGAAGATAAGGTTGAAGCAATAACCTTTTAGCGACGGAATTTCGTAGTTTCTTAGTTCTCATACAAGAACAAAATACAAAGTATATATTTCAAATAGCACTCAGTTAGTTGGATTTAGTAGAAGTTGAATTCCGATAGTAAAAATAACGAGTTTTCCTTTGCTTGAAATTTAACATCTGATCAAGAACGATGGTTCAATTCAGACGATACTGAATTTTTCTTTGCTTGAAATTTAACATATGAGCAAGAATGATGGTTGAATTCAGGCGATATTGAATTTTTCTTTGCTTGAAATTAACATCTGATCAAGAATGATGGTTGAATTCAGGCGATATTGAATTTCTCTTTGCTTGAAATTTAACATCTGATCAAGAACGATGGTTCAATTCAGGCGATACTGAATTTCTCTTTGCTTGAAATTTAACATCTGATCAAGAACTAGGGTTCAATTCAGGCGATATCGAGTTTTTCTTTGCTTGAAATTTAACATATGAGCACGAATATGGTTGAATTCAGGCGATATCGAGTTTTTCTTTGCTTGAAATTTAACATCTGATCAAGAATGATGGTTGAATTGAGACGATATTGAATTTTTCTTTGCTGGAAATTCAGCACCTGAATGAGACTGGTGTTTGAATTCAAGCAATATCGAGTCTTTATTTGCTTGCTATTCAGCATCTCACTATGACTTATCTTCATATCCAGCTTGGGTCAAATCTTGTTGTATTGCAAAAAAATCAACACATTCAACATGATTACCCTACACTGCATTACGTTTTATATTTCAACAGAAGTTGCGAAAATCTGTATAAATGAGTAAGGAAAACCATGAAAATATTCTTGAGATTGGTTTTTTTAAAGTTAAATGAATTAATTTAAGCAAAGAGATTATGTAATTAAAACTCTTTAACCAATATATTTCCTTTCTTCGATTAAAAATGTAATAAAAATAGCTTTATTAGTCAAATATTAAATTACTAGACGATTTGTGCCCGTCTAAGACGGGCTTTCAGCTTGCCAACGATATCTCAGATCTGATTGTCACAGATTTATTAACGAAAGTTGCAGTAGAAAAATTCACAATATCTCAGATCTGATTGTCACAGATTAATTAACGAAAGATGTAGTAGAAAATATCACAATATCTCAGATCTGATTGTCACAGATTTATTAACGAAAGTTGTTGAAGAAAATCTCACAATATCTCAAATCTGATTGTCACAGATTTATTAACGAAAGTTGAAGTAGAAAATCTCACAACATCTCAGATCTGATTGGCGCAGATTTATTAACGAAAGTTGTTCTAAAAAACCTCATACCCATTGGCAGAGTGCTTAAGAATTTAAAAAAACATGAAAAGCTGAACTGATGAGTCAATTGACACTAACTTTCGTTTTGTTAATAACTTTATTTTTAACAATTACTTTCGTTTTGTCCGAATAAAAATAATGCGAAATCGACTAACAGAAAAAATACATTATTAAATACAAAATACAAAATGCTGAATTGATGAATACAAATCATTCAGTAAAGGGAGCCTTTCAGTATAAGAACAGCTAAGGAAAAAATATTGAATATAAAATATATAAATATTCAATTCCAAAATTAAATACGAAAAATAAAGAATATTTTTAACAAAAACTGATAACTTTTCCAACTGTTAACAGAATTTTTTACGGAGTTTCGCGTGGATGAATTAAATAAAAAAGCAAACGATCGATACTTCATAATTCAACAAAAAGATCTCCGAGAAGTGGAAAAATAAATTACTTTGGGTATAACCTCTGTTTGGTATGACAGAATTCTGCGTCGATGAATCAACACAAAATAAAAGAGAAAGTAATCTGCTTAACTCAGCACAAAAAAAAAACCCAACCTGTCAAATAGCAATAGCGTCCGTTGGATAGTTTGAAGATCCTATAATTTAGCAAAAAGATTCAGTGTTTCCCAACACTCAGAGAAAAAAAGCAAACGCAAAATAAACAAACAAAATAAATGCTAAAAGATTATATTGGTAAATAACTCCTATTTGATATTAAATCGTCACAGAATCAAAATAGTTTTAAGTGTGTACGCTAATTTGTAGACACACCGTCTGAATTTATTTGGCACGTAGCCAAAGCATGTGACCGTCACCGATTTCGGAGGGTAATTATATTATAGATAATTTAAAATTGGGTAAAAAAAGACATAAATGAAAATGATGCAAGTATAAATCATTGTGCAGTGTAGAGTTTAAAATGATATTTCGTTTTCTTTATAAACAGAAGGCTTATTTTCTTAGCATTGTTCCAATAACTAGTTTTTTTTGCATTTTTTGCTGTCTGATTAAGGTAATGTGCTTTGCAGATTGATAGTCATCGATTCGTGATGTCTTTAGAACATTTTTAGGAGAGTTGGAACCCTAAGTCCATTAACCCTAACCCTGTTACTTCGATATACCTTTTTATCAAAATCTGCTATAGATTCATGTTTGAAACTTTTTATACAAGTAAAGTACACATTTTTCATTATTTTGAAATGAAATGTTTTTTCAAAAACTCAAAAATTTATTTTTTACAATTTTTTTGTGTCAAAATAGAGTATAATTTCACTATGTCTAATGAAATATTTTATAAATTTGTAAAAAATTAAAAATTATCCAAACAATTATTTCAATATAATGCGAAAGGTGTTCATTACTTGTATAAAAAATTTCAAGCATGTGTCCATAACAGATTTTGAGAAAAGGTGCATCGAAATGGCCAATTTAACATTTTTTGTTTTGACACAAAAAAATTAGTAAAAAATAAATTTTTGAATTAAAAAAATCATTTTAGTATAATGAGAAAGATGTACTTTACTTGTTTAAAAAATTGCAAACATGAATCTATTACAGATTTTGAGAAAAGCCTAATCGAAGTAGCCAATTTAACATTTTCGGAATAAGGGCTCCAACTCCCCTTAATGTCTTTGTGACTCACTCGTTCTGGCTTTTGTTCTTTGTGTGTTTGTTGTTTATGGCACTCTGCAAATGGAGTTATCTTTGTAGTGTGCTTTTCTTTAAATAAATAAGAACTATAGGTATCTAATGCAAAATGCTGCTGTTTATGTGTTGGAATAGTTTTGTTTTAATACTATTTCATTTTCCGTACATTTAAAAAAATAAATGGTTAAGAAATGCTTATAAGGGACATTTTATTAACAGTAAAATAGAGCTCCAACCCCTTTCAGTTTATTCTAATTCGATTAGATTACACACTGTGTTAAATTTATTTTGATTTATTTAAAAGCACCAAGTTTCCTTAAAAACATTTCTCAAAACATTTCTCAAGACTTTGACACTATACCTGATAATATTGTTGGTTACAGTGTGTTAATCCCATATAACTCCTTAATGGCACGGAAAAATGCGGAAATATTTTAGCTGAATTTATTCTAATTTAACTATGAACCAAGAAAGACACATCGGGTTGGGGATTACGTTCATGTTCCGGATTAAACTGTCATACAAAGTAACGCTTTTAAATACCCGATTTTTGGAATTAAAGTACGGTAAAACTTCGATTGACCGTCACCATCCGGACTAGGGCTGTGACGGATAACCGAATAGACTGATAACCCAATAGACGGGTCACCGAATAGACGGATAACCGAACAGACGGATAACCGAATAGACGGATAACCAAATAGACGGATAACCGAACAAACGGTTAACCCAATAGACGGCAACCGAATAGACGGATAACACGAGACCGGGTAACCGAATAGACGGGAACCGACAGACGGAAGCAAGCGGGTAACCAGAATATACGGGCGAACTCCGAATAGACGGATAACGATAGACGTACAAATATACGGATAACCGAATAGATTCGGATAATCAAATAGAAGGATGCGATAAAGACAGTACAATAGACGGATGCGGCAACGATACCGAATAGGATGGATGAGCGAACAGACGGATAACCAAATAGACGGATAACCAAATAGACGGATAACCGAATAGACGGGTAACCGAATAGACAGATAAAAGAAATCTCTTGATGTAGAGTAACGTGATTTCTTTGCTGGCTTGGGACGAAACTGAAACTGAAATTTTATAAAAGTAAATAATACACACATATTGTATTTAGTTTTACAAAACGAGCAATATATAAACTTCAATATAAGAATAGTAATGTACAGAATTCTGTAACTCTACATTACTTTGAGGATGGCGGATAACAGAGCGGTGCGGTTAAACGAGCGACGGTTTATCGAAGTTTTACTGTACTGCAGTTCAAAACTCTCTAGAGAAACATTTAGCTTCCATTAGAAAGCTGGTATGCATATTAGATCGCGGAGAAATCCATCATTAAAACAAGTTCTAAACATGAACGATAGGAGAAGATGTATGTACATGTTATAAATGTAATTCAATCTGTCGTCGTCAAATATTTTGATCATAGTTGTGATGAGGATAAATTCCCCTTGACCTACGAATTTATTTAACCTCCTAATTAAATGACACATCCTATTTGGGACATTTATTCTTATTTCATTCCTTATACTTGAGAGGCTTGTGACACCTGAGAGGATTAACCACTTAACAGCTTTTTATTCTCCGATGTCTAATTAGATAACATCTTCTCTTTGGTAAATTAATATCATTCAAAGAACGCCAAAAAGAGGGAATCGAATGAAACAAACAAGGAATCAATTCTAGTCCATTTCGTCACGGGCTGAGGACATTATTCGAAATGGATTATTTATCCATTTCGAATAAAGTCCTCAGCCCGTGATAAAATGGACTAGAATGGATTCCATGTTTGTTTAATTCGATTCCTTATCCATTTCGAATAAAGTCCTCAGCCCGTGATAAAATGGACTAGAATGGATTCCTTGTTTGTTTAATTCGATTCCTTATCCATTTCGAATCAAGTCCTCCTGTTTATGCTTCGTTTGATTACGTATTGTATAAAATAAGAATATTTTAACAAAACTGATAACTTTTCCAACTTTATTAACAAATTTTTTTTGCGGAGTTTCGCGTGGATTAATTAATAAAAAAAGCCAATGATCGATACTTCACTTATTCAGCAAAAGTCTCTCCGAAGTGGAAAAATAGTGCTGGGTGCATAACCTCTGTTTGGTATAACAGAATTCTGCGTCGATGAATCAACACAAAATAAAAGAGAAAATGGCTCCTGCTTAACTCAGCACAGAAACCTAACCTAATAAATATGGCTTAGCGTCCGTTGGATAGTTTGAAGATCCTTGTATAATTTAATATAAAAAGATTCAGTGTTTCCCAACACTCAAGAGAGAAAAAAAAACAAACGCAAAATAAATGCTAAAAGATTATATTGGTAAATAACTCTATTTGATATTAAATCGTCACAGAATCAAAATAGTTTTTTTTAGTGTGTACGCTAATTTGTGAACACACCGTCCTGAATTTATTTGGCGTAAGCAAAAGCGCATTGGTAATCACCGATTTCGGATAGGTAATTATATTATAAGATAATGAATTTAAGATTGATTGAAAAAGACATAAAATGAAATGATGCAAGTATAAATCATTGTGCAGTGTACTTAGAGTTCACGTGATATTTCGTTTTCTTTATAAACAGAAGGCTTATTTTTCTTAGCATTGTTTTCAATAACTAGTTTTTTTTTGCATTTTTTGCTGTCCTGATTAAGGTAATGTCTTTGCAAGATTGATAGTCATCGATTCGTGATGTCTTTAGAACATTTTTTAGGAGGTTGGAACCTAAGTCCATTAACCCCTAACCCTGTTACTTCGATATACCTTTTTATCAGAATCTGCTATAGATTCATGTTTGAAACTTTTATACAAGTAGTACATTTTCATTATTTTGAAATGAAATGTTTTCAAAACTCAAAACTTTATTTTTACAATTTTTTTTGTGTCAAAATAGAGTATAATTTCACTATGTCTAATTAAATATTTTTATAAATTTGCAAAAATTAAAATTATCAAACACTTATTTCAATGTAATCCGAAAGGTGTTCATTACTTGTATAAAATTTCAAGCATGTGTCCATAACAGATTTTTGAGAAAGGAATGCATCGAAATAAGCCAATTAACATTTTTGTTTTGACACAAAAATTGTAAAGAAAAAATTTTGAATTAAAAAAAAATAAATTTAATTATAATGAAAGATGTACTTTTCTTGAATAAAAAGTTGCAAAAACATGAATCTATAACAGATTTTGAGAAAAGGCTAATCAAACCAGCCAATTTAACATTTTTCGGAATAAGGGCTCCATCTTCAATTAATGTCTGTGTTTTGAATCCCCTCGTTCAAGCTTTTGTTCTTTATTGTGTTTGTTGTTTATAGCCTCTGTAAATGGAGTTATCTTTGTAGTGTGCTTTTCTTTTAAATAAATAATAAATAAGAACTATATAGATATCTAATGCAAAAATGCTGCTGTTTATGTGTTGTTGGAATGGTTTTGTTTTTTAATGTATTTCATTTTTCCGCACATTTAAAAAAAAGAAATGTTAAGAAATGTATAAAGGACATTTTATTAACAGTAAAATAGAGCTCCAGCCCCTTTCAGTTTATTCTAATTCGATTAGATTGCACACTGTGTTAAATTTATTTTGAGGATTTATTTAAAGCATGAAGTTTCCTTAAAACATTTCTCAAAGACTTTCACACTAACCTGATAATATTGTTGAATTTTAGTATTTAATCCCAGATAACATACATGACACGGAAAAGTAAGAAATATTTTGGCTGAATTTATTCTAATTTAACTATGAACCAAAGAAAGTCACTTCCGGGTTTGCGATTACATTCATGTTCAGGATTAAACTGTCATACAACGTAACGCTTTAAATATACCAGTTTTTTTTGGGGTAAAGTACGGTAAAACTTCGTTAACCGTCACCATCGGACTAAGACTTGGCGACGGATAATCGAATAGACGGATAACCGAATAGACGGATAACCGTAGACGGGTAACCGAATAGACGGGTAACCGAATCAGACGGATAGCCAAATGGGCGGGTAACCGAATAGACGGATGGCAATGAACGGGTAACCGAATAGACGGATTAACCGAATAGACGGATAGCAAAATATACGGACTAACCGAATAGACGGATAATCCGAATGAACGGATGACCGAAACAGACAGTTACCAAATAGACGGATGGCAGGCACAGACGGATAACCGAATAGGCGGGTGGCAAACAGACGGATAACCAAATAGACGGATAACCGAATAGACGGATAGCAGAAATGCTCTTTAATATATGTAGAGTAATGTGATTTCCCCATGGCTTGAGACAGAAACTGAAACCAAATTTTTATAAGTAAATAATAGACACATGGCGTATTTAATTTTACAAAGTGATTAATATAAACTTCAATATAAGAACCAGTAATGTACAGAATCTGTAACTCTACATTACTTTGGTAACTTGGATATAGGAAGGCGATTTGGCCGGTTAAACGAGAGTGACTGTTAATCGAAGTTTTACAGTACCGCTGTGCAAAACTCTTTAGAACATTTAGCTTCCATTAAGCTGGTATGCATATTAGATAAGGAGAAATCCATCATTGAGCAAGTTCTAAGCATGAATGACGGGAGAAGATATATATGAGTTGCAAAATGTAATTCAATCTGTCGTCGTCAAATACTTTTGATCATAGTTGTGTTGCGGATAAATTCCCTTGACCTGCCATTTATTTATTCTCCTAAATTAAATGGCACATCCGATTTGGACATTTATTCTTATTTCATTCCTTATACTTGAGGCCTGTGTATGTGACACCTGGAGGATTAACCATAACGGCTTTTTATTCTCCGCTGTCTAATTAGATAACATCTTCTCTTTATTGAAATTAATATCATTCAAAGAACGCCATAAGGGGAATCGAATTAAACAAACAAGGAATCCATTCTAGTCCATTTCATCACGGGCTAGAATGGATTATATGTTCGTCGATTCCTTATTCGAATAAAGTCTTAGCCGTGATGAAATGGACTAGAATGGATTCCTTGGTGTTTGTTTAATTCGATTCCTTGTCCATTTCGAATAAGTCCTTAGCCCGTGATAAAATGGACTAGAATGGATTCCCTTGTTTGCTTAATTCGATTCCTTATCCATTTCCGAATAAAGTCCTTAGCCCGTGATAAAATGGACTAGGAGGATTCCTTGTTTTAATTCATTCGCCTCCATTTCAGATAAGTCCTCAGCCCGTGATAAAACAGTTTAGAATGGATTCCTTGTTTGTTTAATTCGATTCCTTATCCATTTCGAATGAAGTCACTCAGCCGTGATAAAACGGACTAGTGGATTCCTTGTTTGTTTAATTC
>BGPR01028102.1:0-15010 GCA_013235015.1 Araneus ventricosus | reverse complement strand
TTATTAATTAATAAATACTAATAATAGAAATGATTAATTAAATAATAATTTAATTAACTTTAATAATTTAATTAAATTTTCCATTTATAATTAATAATAAATGGAAATAAAAGCAATTTTTAAATTTCAGTGTAGTATATTTAAACGAAAAATGTACTTATATATTATAACATAACTGCTGATAGCAACAGGCTAATTAATCTTAAAATAACTACCAATTGTTTTTTGTTGAAACACATTGCTCCTATATATATCGATCTTATATATATCCCATTTTCTTTGGGAGGGGGCATTTCTGCAGGTGGCTTCGGGGTGCGCAGTGGACAAATGACCCGTCGAACAACAATAAAAACCAGATGTAGTAATTCTTTCACGTGTTGGTCATTATTTGGGAGCTAAACTGATTTTTTTCACTAACTTGGATTTATGGAAAACTCGAAAAATCGAGCCTCGAATTATTGAGACTCTACTGTATAAGCAAATCATAATAGAATAAAATGCCATAGTAGGAAAAGAAAGAAAAATATAAGATTTCGCTACGACATTGTTTAAAGTCTCATGGAAAACATACTTTTCTTTATTTCTTTTGAATAGTTGTTTAGAAGAAAGCTATAACGGGCATTTTTTCATCTACACCTTCTATTCTCTGACATTTCTAATATAATAGCACAGATCTGTTTCCCACTGATCCGGTAAGGCTCTGATGTCACCAACAATAAAATTCTTGCCATAGCACGGCGAGACGTTAAACAGCATTATTTCATTGTTAGAACACCTAAATTTCAGTAATTTTAAATTTAAAAAGGTAATTGTCGTTCTAATTTCAAATTTAATAGCTCTAAAATAGTGAAATAAAATTTTCTATCGATTGATATAAAATTTATATCACTATGATCAATAGTTCCCGAGAAATTTTAAATTATATTAATCATATATTTTGAATTAATTTCCGTTTTTTAATCGAAAGTAATAAATCACGTCAGTAGTATATCATGCGCGTGATGTAGTTTGGACGCCACAATGCATCTGATTATTTATTGCAATCGTGATGATATAATTTGATAATATTTTTTGGCAACGTTTGACAAGCAAAGCAGTGCTTTGTAAGAAGTGTAAATAATATATAAATAAATAAATATTTCCTGTCATAATACATATGCTTATTTTATTTGTTTTCATCCAATGTTAAACATTTCTCTCGCATATATATCTATTTCAATACGACAAATTTGACGGGAAATCTCTCGAATAAAGAGGAAATTTGCACCCGTCATGGTATGACGGGTGATTTTCTAGTTTCCAGGAATATGGTAGATTTCTGAGAATTTTTGCGGTTGGTTGTTTGTTCTGTTGGATTTTAATGGCACGATAGCCATGATTTGGATATACTGCGCCAGACAAGTGGTTAAAACATTTGAAAAAAAAATGATATATATAATTCTAAAGTGCTTTTATAAAAGCAAAGTTATTCCTAAATTCTGACAGATAAATACGTATATTAAAATCATGTGCACTATAACAATATGACTAAAATACCAAGAAAAAAGAATTTTAAATAAAATGGTAAAAGGCAATAGCTTGTGAAAATTTAAAAGGTTTCTATGAGGATGTTTACCTACCAGTTCTTACATGTTCAAGACCATGCTTCCGGATTATTTTTTTGACAGTTTCTTCACTAAGCACTCTAGTCTCCTTAATTTCTGCATTCCTTTAAGTACAAAATTATGCTGTCCAATCCTTAAATAAAAGCAGTCTACTTAGGATATATATTTCAATAAAAACAGCTCTAAGTAAAAAGAAAAGGTGCAAAAATGTCTATTTTATTTTTAGTCTTCTATATTGTATTAAATATCAACGTCATCTACAAAGCCATAATTTAACAAACTGGACCGAAATATCATTCACAGAAAAAGATAGTATGAAATTTGTTTTATAAGCAAAAAAACTGCAGATAGTATTATTTCGTTTTTAAAAACAGTTACTCCTAGTCAAGAAAATAAACTTAAAATTTTATTCAATAATTATGGAATGTTTTTCCCCCGACACTCTCTGATACTTTCAGACACGAATTCTAGAGGAAATTACTCAACACATTAATTAAACTATATTTTATTTTTATTTTATTTCTTGTCGCTAAACGGAAAGTTTACGAAGTCTGCTAAGATTTCCGGGTACTTGCGTATTAACGCCACCGAAGCTACAGATTTGGCGGTTTTTAAATGCCGCCAATTTGGCGGTTTTTATACTTATGTATTAATGCCAATTTGGCGGTTTTTGTACTAACGTATTAACGCCAATTTGGCGGTTTTTATGTGGCGCCAATTTGGCGGTTTTTGTGCTTACGTATTAACGCCAATTTGGCGGTTTTTAAGTGGCGCCAATTTGGCGGTTTTTGTGCTTACGTATTAACGCCGATTTGGCGGTTTTTTAGTGCCACCAACGCCACCGCAGCTACAGATTTGGCGGTTTTTAAGTGCCGCCAATTTGGCGGTTTTTGTACTTACGTATTAACGCCAATTTGGCGGTTTTTGTGCTTACGTATTAACGCCAATTTGGCGGTTTTTAAGTGGCGCCAACGCCACCGCAGCTACAGATTTCACGGTTTTTAAGTGCCGCCAATTTGTCGGTTTTTGTACTTATGTATTAACGCCAATTTGGCGGTTTTAAGTGCCGCCAATTTGGCTGTTTTTGTAAATAAGATTGCTCTTTATTGGCGCATTACCGCCAATATGTAACCTAGATGGCATTAATGCGTAAGTACCGATTTCCGCGATTGGGACAGCCTCCAAATTGAGTTTTAGTAAAATGCAATTTCTCAATTATGAAATAAATGACTACGAATCCAAAGCGTATCATTGCCTCCCACTGTGACACTTTTCAGAATATCCGCATACCTTATCCTGTTCTAAGAATTCATGGAAGCGATGCACTCCTATTCACTTCTCATCGCTGGACTAACTGTCAGATCCTTCAACGAAATGAACATACCTGTCACCTTGATGCAACTATGTATCTTCCTTGTTTAACAGTTATCAGAAACGGAATAATATCTATGAAGAAGAACAAAATGCTTCTTAGCCAGTTTGTGAGAATGCCAAACGATTTTCATTACTAATATAATAGCCCAGATCTCTCGGTAACGCTCTGACGTCACCAACAATAAAACTCGAGCCATAGCACTGCGAGACGTTAAACAGCATTATTTCATTGCTAGAGAACCTAAATTTCAGTAATTATAAATTTAAGAGAGTAATTGCCGTTCTAATTTCAAATTTAATACCTCTAAAATAGTGAAATAAGATTTTTTATCGTTTGATATAAAATTTATCTCGCTATGATCAATATTTCCCGAGAAATTTTAAATTATATTAATCCTATATTTCAAATTAATTTCCGTTTTTCAATCGAAAGTTGTAAATTACGTCAGTGGTATATCATGCTCGTGATATAGTTTGGACGCCAAGATGCTTATAATTATTTAGTTCAATCGTGATGATATAATTTGATAATATCTTTTGGCAACGTTAAAATTTACACAAAGACAACTAAAGTACAAGGATAATTGTTAAACAACGAAAAATACTTCACACTGAATGTTGTTTACCAAGAGGTTTTTTGTATAAAGAAATATGTGAATAAAAATCTTTCCTGTCATAATACATATGTACATTTCTCTCGCATATATATATATATATATATATATATATGAAACGTTGTAGAGGTAGTTGAAGAAGATTGCAGTCGTTAAATGTGTAAAACATTTTATTAGATTTCGAAGATAAGCAAAATCAAATAAGTTATAGAGTACTCAATAATATAAATATCGTTTATACAATAATATAAAACGTTTAATCTTAATATAATAATATATTAAGATTAAACGTTTAAAAGATTATAGGAATATTAAATCCATGGCCAGGAGTGGAGAATTACGCCTAAAACGGCGTGAACTGCTCAGTGCGTTACACGATTACGAAAGAGGAAATTACGCAGACGCGGAGAGTTTTTATAATTCCAAAAAGGGGGAAGTACCGAAGTTGAGGCTCTAGAAATATTGCGACTCTTGCGAGTCTAGTTAGAATAGAAGTGTTTTTTTATCATAGGATTGAAGTAGAAATAATTCGTTCGTAATTAAAAAATAACTGTCGTTAAAAAGGATTTATTTTAAATATAGGAAAAATTTCTAAGTCAATACATATATATATATATAAGCACGTCAGATTTGACGGGAAATCTTTCGAATGAAGAGGTAATTTGCACCCGTCATACCATGACGGGTGATTTTCTAGTATTTTAATAAATTCGGTAAAAAGTTGCAAACAGGAATCCAGCACCGACGTATTATTTTAAAATTCTGTCTTTTCGAAGCGTCTCGATTTAAAAATCAGTTTACAGGATATTCGGGAGCTGGAAATTTCATCACAACACCTTTCTTAACCATTTAAACCTTTTTCTTCTAGTGAAGGTGGATTAAGATATTTTTGGGATGGGACTGATTTAAAAACGGAAGTTCATTAGATGAAATTAATTTGGTTTGTTCATTAGCTCGATTAATTAAAAATTAACAAACAAGTATAGACTCTTAAACACGGTACGGTTTGAGATAAGAAATTGATCTAAGATTTTATTTCATAGAAAAACTTGGCGCGAACTTACTCCAACTTTCTTTTCAGCGTTTTGTGCTGGCTCATTGCAATCTCAATATAATAAATGACTGATAACTAATTTGATTGTTAAAAGCACATTATGTGGTCATTTATATTATATGAATATGGCGGATATTTAAAAACTGATGAGTTTGTTTATAAGCATACTTCACACACCTTCATAAAAGTTTAAATTGTGAAAAATCTAAATAGAAATTTTTGTAGTTATGATAAATTAAGTTAAATTCAAGTACTAATTAAAGTTGCATTAAACGCCATCTGTAATGCAACTATAATTAGTACTTGACTGCGACTCCCTGTATCAAAGTACGTGTCTATCAGATTACCTTAAATGATAAATAATACCAATAGAGATTAATTCATTTCCTTCACTGAAGATGTTAGAAAATATCAAAAATAACTTGAATTCTTTCATACCTTAGTGATATGGAAATTTCAGCGTATCATGGAAAAAAGACAACGTCAAAGAGGTGGAAACAAAACAACATAAAAAACTTTGTCCTATGTTTTTCAAGATTTTCTCAAGTGTAATTAATTTTGCGCGTATTTGGACAATAATATTTTGATATTTCTTTCATTAGAAGTTTCGCGAAATAATTGTATTTTAAGCAAAGTTTTATGGATGTATCAAGATTATAAATGAAAATATGCAATCGTAGATTTACCGAAATTTATATCAGCATTGCTTTCATCATTTCTTGAAATAAATCCTACAAATTAATTTTTAATTTTAAAAGTTAAAAAAAATGAATACAGTTTTTTACTGACCTCAAAGATTTGAGAAAAATTGTGGAGAAAAATAAAGCTAAATTTTAGTCAAATAATTTAGTTGAACAAAGCAAAAAGACAATCAATCTTTTTCTTCGGATTTTCCATCATTCGCTGAAAATTTCAGTATATTTTTAAAAATTATATAGGGTGTCCACTAAAGTCCCTTACCAACCTTTTAACTACCGAATGGCTGCAGCTATCGTCATAAGAGTGGTGTCTAGGCATGGTAAAGTGACTATGCGCTACTGGATGAAACCACTTGCAGCGCCACCTAGTGGAAAACGGTGGAGTTAGCGTTATTATCCATAAAACGGTACGAGATAGAGGGAAAAAGTGAATTACAAAGTTGTAGAGAATCATCGATTTAATACAAAAAGACACGTTGTTGACGTAAATGCTTACAGCAGAACGCTTAAAACACGTATTTGTTTGTTCGCGATTTCCTTTACTGACACGTGACAAAACATTCTTAGAAAGGAAAAAAAAAACTAGTTATCACAAGAAACCTTTATTTTCTATGTTCAAACTTCTCTCCGTCAGCTACAATGCACATCTGGACCCTTGCTTGAACTTCACGTTGCACACGGTGTAGCATAGCGGGTGACACATTGGCACAAGCAACCGTAATTTTTCGTTGTTAAGCTTTCTGCTCTAAGCATTTACATCCACAAGGTGTCTTTTTGTACTAAATCGATGATGCTCTACAACTTTGTAATTCATCTTTTTCTTCTATCTCGTACCGTTTTCGAGATAATAATGCTAATTCCACCGTTTTCCACTAGGTGGCGCTGTAAGTGGATTCTTCCAGTAGCGCAGAGTCACTTTACCATACCTAGACACCACTCTTATGACGATAGCTGCAGCCATTCGGTAATTAAAGGGTGGTAAAGGGACTCAAGTGGGCACCCTGTATAGTATATACCTACGTACTTTCCCGGAACTACAAGAAATTTCTTGTATTTTAATAATTATTAGCATCTGCCTTAACCTTCATAGGAGCATTTTCTTACATCATCTAAAATTGCTTTATAAAAAATTTAATGATTTTTAAGATGCAGAGAATAAATGGTACCCATCGTTCTTTCGGAAACTATTGAAAAAAAATGAACGAGGATACAAAAAATTAATTGGATTTATTTTCTTTGACTACAATTTCAGAATAAGACCGTTTGTTTTAAATAAAAAAATAGTTGTCCATAAGTAAAAAAATAATTTCACAGAAAATAGAAGTATAATCCAACTACGTAGTTAAAAACGTTTGTAAAACGGAACAAATGATAACAAAAATAAAAACCAAGTTATTTTTTTTAAAAAACATATTTAATTTAAAATAATTTAATTTTCGCTAATAAAATAAATTCACAAATTAAGTCATGTTCTAAATTATGCGAATTAAATATTTGGCTAAAAAATTTGAATAATTGAATCACGCAAATATTCCAATTCAAATTGCGCCACGGCTATAAATATAATCGACGAATAATGAAATTTAAATTTTTCCCCCGATAACCAGAAATAATCACTATTGGATAGAATTCTTTTAGCTATGAAAATGCTATTTTAGAGCAATCTAGAATATTTTAAGAATTCTATCCATTACTTTTCCTTAAGCAAAATCCAAATATTGATTAAGGAGATTTTAAAAGCATCCAAATCCCAAAATGGGAATTCGAATGCTGTAAAAATGGCATGAATCACTAATCCGCTGAAAGCTCCTTATCGTGATTTAACCACGATCGTTAAGTGTGGATTATAATAGTTAAAAATGCCTGATAAAAGCTCTTTAGAGATGGCTTGACTTATTAAAATTCTGCTCTCTCATAGAAGCATTACACTCCTCAAAGTCCAGAATAGATTGCTAGATTGGATTGTTGGTCATATTTGGCTACTCTAGTATAAGATCATTTTAAAATGCTGAAATTAAACCAACGATAAAAGAACCATAATAAAACATAAGAAAGGCGCAGTTCGGGTCCGCGCCGTAGATTTTTCGTGAAAGCGTCGGGATAAAATCATAAAACAAATGTTTCGTATTAATATGCAATTTAATTATCAATCTCTTTAATACAATATTTACGCAGTGTAGTATAATGGTTACAGAATAGATAAATCACAAGCTACCACACACCCTTGCTACACGCGATAAACTTGTGATTTATCTATTCTTTTACAATTTTACTACTCTGTGTAAATATTGTATTGAAGAGATTGATAATTAAATTACATATTAATATAAAACCCTTGTTTTATGATTTTATCCTGAAGTTTCCACGAAACATCTACGGCGCGGACACGAGCTACACCTTTCTTATGTTTTATTTAGAGTAGCTTTTGATGGCGCCATTTGTTCACCGTATATACAACTACATTTCGCGTATGCGCAATAAAACATTATTTACTACAAATGCTAATATTTCCCGTAATATTCAAATTTTAATACACTGTTTCTTTTATGTATTGTCAAGTATTCCATAAGTTTCGTATAATTCAAAAGAAAACTCTGTATGTTCTATGTTATAATAAAAAAAAACATGCGGAGCTTGAAATTTTCAATATAATACCGATTTTTACTTATATTCTGATAAATATTTTTAATGCCTCACTTTGGGTACTAGTAATACTCTTTAAACTGACACCAGAATAAACCTCCTAGTAAACGCGTTTCCACGCTACACTTATTTATAACCTTAAATTAAGCTAATTCATAACAATCACGAGCATGCGCTTACACTGGAACGATGACGTAACAGGCAAAGAAAATACTATGCTGCACACTCTTACAGATATGATCTATCCTTTGTGGGGTCAACCATTCTTTTCTCATTATTATTCTCGTAATTATTAGCGATTCAAATCTGACGGTATTCACATAAGAAAGTTCGACCGACTCTCACTGTAACGAGCGGAAAGACGTTTTCACGTTAGAACAAAATGAAAATTATTAGAATTTATTTTTGTTTATGTGGAAACAACTTGGATTATATATACATATTTGGGTGTCCCAAGATACAAGGGAAATTTTTTTTTGTAAAGTCGAATACGCATACCCTCTATTTTTTTCTATTTCACCTCAATAACATAAATAAAACGTATTCTTGCAATAAGATAACGGTAACCCGTGCCGACTTTAGGTCAAACTTGAACGTGAAATCTTGTACGGGGAATACTATGGAAAGATTGTAAAATGTCTGTTTCTTTAGTACATAAGACACCAATTTATTCAAAGCAGATATTTATTACCATATTGCAGTAAAAGAAGCATTACTGTACAAATTTTCGTTTCAATGCTTGCTTTTTTCAGTCAGGATAGATCTTCATGTGTTCTTGTATGCAACGTAACAAAAATTGTTTTTGTTCCTCCTCAATCGTTGACCATGAAAGTCCTGCATTATTTTCCCGCTCTTTCAGCTGTATCGTTCACAGCTCTAAGCATTGAGGCCGTCTTTTTAGCGTCTAGAAACGAAGTGTTATTCGCCCATGCAAAGGGACTCTCGTTGAGAAAACTATCATTATTTTTGAGTCTAGGAAACAATGACTGGCTTTTGACTGACATGAAATCATTGATACTTTTCTCTGCAAAAAATAAAATAACAGGTAACAATTGCGTGATATAAATAAATAACTACAAAATCAATGTATCAAACTCACCATGCAATGAACCACAAAGTTCTTCCTTCAATGGAATGTATATTTTCCCATGGGTCGAGAAATTTTCTCTATGTAAATTTGCCACCATTTTCAATTTTGTTACTTCGTCCACATCATCATCAAAAAGTGCTAAGACTTCTATTTCGTCAGTCAAATACCATAAATGCTGGCTAAATTTCTGTAAAGCAGCTTTCTTTACAGAAATTCTGTAGATACTTTCATTCACATTTTCGTAAGCTTTCAAAGATTTCAAAAAGCACAGATCTTTGTAGGGTGTTTTAACTGCCAAAATGAATTGAAACCATGGTTTAACGTAGATTGTCACGATAAACAAGCAGACGTCTAACAGTACTTCCTTATCCTTGGTGTTTAATTTCAGCTGAGAACTAATTAACGATAGTTTTGGGGAGTAAATCGCTTGGGCCATCCATCTAGCTTGGTGCATGGCACCCGGAGGTCTGATTTTAATTTTTTTTCTGCATCTCCACCTGAAAAAACGATAGAAAGTTCGATCAACTCTCGATAGTCATCTCTGGCCATAACATTTTTAAGTTCAGCGCTGTGAAAGTCAAACAAATTTTCAAGTTCGGATACGGTTCGGAACAATTCCATTGTTTCTCTATAGCACTGTATTTTAGTGAGATCGATGTTTTTCCAATTATCTTTGAGCTTCTTAAAGAGTGCAAGATCGGGGCTTGTTGTCATTTGTTTAATTTTCATTTCGAATATTGCCTTTAATACCAGTTCGTATACGTGATGGCGGCAAGCGAAAAAAGCATTTCCCTGTGAAATGTTTGCTCGAGGAGCGCACAAGCACCATTAAAACGACCTGTATTCGAAGCCGTAGTATCACAACAAAGAATTTGGACTTTATCTTCGAGATTCCGATCTAAGATCGCCTTCCAAAAAGCCTGCGCCTGTTCTTTGCCTGTAGAATTATCCAGTCTCGGCACAGCAATGAGTTCTTTTTAAGTCCATATGAAATAACTATTGGCAAACGTTCTTCTTTCGATTTTCGAGCACTCAAAGCAGGCAACAATTTACCATCCGAATGTAAGGTCACTACATCAGGTACCTTGTTTTGGAAATCAATTTTTATGTTTTCCGCGCGTTCCTTCCATTTTTCTGTTCGGATTCTTTTAATTGAAGACTTACTTATCGGAAATTCGTCATTGTTACATCCAAGTGCATCAATAGTAGCTTTAAGAATAAAGGCAGAATCTCGCATATTTAACTGACACCTGTCTAATGCAACAATTATCTTTGGGGTAATAAAATCTTTCCTCATTACTGATTTACTTGTCCCAGGTTCTGAGCTTTCGATCAGTGTTGGGAAATCTTCTTAATCCATATTTTCACTAGAATTCGAAGAGAAATCTTCTTACAATGGTTCGTATGACACCGAGGATGTTGAAGCGGAAACATCTTTGATTCGCCGATTTCTTCTCTGTCAGCTCGAAGTCGCGTCCTTTCCTCTTTGTCGGTCAGTTTTTTATCCACTCCACCCAAGTGACCGGGTCGGCCAGGCTCTCTTTGGCGCTGCAAGGACATCCTATCTTTCTCTAGTTTCGTTAACTGAAGTGCATAAGCGTGTGCAATGTCGAGCAAATTGTCTAAATTACTTCCAAATTCTTATTGTCGCCGCTTTCACACTCCTTATAATTTTTTTGCACTGCGAGAACTTGTCCATTAGAGGGAAATACTGAACCCGTTATTTGATGTTTTATGTCCCTATTAAAAATATCACTTTTTTAGAACTTTGCAATTCCATTGCCATGTTCTGTTCACTGATTAAAATGCAAACACTTACTACCACAACACTTTACAATTTGCAACTGCTTTGTGCTTCGCAACAGACATGTGTCAGGTTGATACGTGGCCAGCGCAAGTACACAAGTTCTGATTGACACATTTAGATGCAAGTCGGTTCAAGTGTGGTTCAAATTACATGAAACTTTATTTACAATTGTTTTGACATAAAAGGAAAGAAATAAGAGGGTATGCGAAAAAAACAAACGACTTTCATTTTTTGGGACACCCTAATATATATATATAATTTGTGTGTGTGTGTAATACGCTCAGTTAATTTGACTTTAAATTCTAATATTATATATTTTAAAATCTTAGTACAATATCAATATATTCCAAAATAACTTTTCTTAAACTCCAGTTTCATTGTATTTCCCGCAATGGATGTATATTAAATCTCACGTTTTGGCATATTTATTACTAAAAGAAATTTTAATCGCTTTCACGCGCCCACAGAAAATCATAACGGCGTCTTCTTGGCGCCGGACTTTTCCCTAAAACACTTAGGTAATTTACTAAAAATAGCTAATATTCCCTTCACTTTGATCACGTGTCTATATGTTAATCCCTTATCTGAGAGAATGCAGGGATTTGCTGCTCGCTTTTTGACTTGAAACTTTCATACGATGTGCTCGCGTATCGCTCATGATATTATATATATAATGTCATGAGTCCAGATCCTTAAAAATCAGATCTGCCAACTGCTCTCTCCTACTGCATTCTTGAGTGCAAAGCGAAGTTCGAAGTTCAGTAATAAAAAAAAAGAAAACACCAAGAAAATCTTTCTAGTGATACCATGGACTCTTTTACTGATAGAAACTCTTCTAGCGATACTATGGATACTTCTGCTATTATTTAAGTTTCCTTGTTTTAGTTATTTAATTTATTTCAGAATCTTCCTTTCGTATATATATATATATATATATATATATATATTATAAACCATTAAAACTCAAATAACATAATCATCATATACACCTACACATATAAAACTATCATTTAAAATTAAATATTTAAATTAATAATACGCATACAGTTAAAAACAGAAAGATAATAAGATTAAAAACTATTACTATGGAAAAGACAACCCAGATATGGAATTCCAACAATCAAATGCCAATCGACCTTAGGAATCGATTATGTCACATTATTTCGAAATTTATAGGCGCCAATCTTCTGTGAGGGCCAATTGTTGGAAAAAATCAACAATTATAGGAGTAAATCTCCAAAATATTTTAAGAAAAGAACGAGAAAAATAACTAAATGTTTACTAATTCAAAGTCATAGCAATAAATGCCAAAAGTTAAATACGAAATACAGTTCCGCATTTATAGTGAAAACATTATAACTAAAATATGCTATATATACTATACTAAAACATCATTAATAAATTAAACTATAAATTTAATTTTTAAAAAACATTATAATAAGCTATTTTATTTTGAAAAAAATCGTTTAAATAATATGATGCAATTCTTTATATTATCACTTGAAAACTATTTCTAATAATGATTTTTTTATATATATAATCAAGTATCTTAATTTGACTTCGGTCAATTTAATTTTAACAAACCAACAAATAAAATCATTTTGGGTTGGGGGAGAAGGTTAAATGTTTGAAATTTTCGCTTGGCCTTACTAAAAGAAGCGAAATTTCCAAAGACAGTATCAAGAAAAATAATAAAAATATTGAAGCTAAAAAACACGGCACGGTCCCATCGCAAAATTTTCGGCAACATGAAACCTTACCCGTGTTAATTCTAAACAAAATTTGGCTGTTAATCGCTATAAAAAATTCACATTTGGCGGCCGTACCGTGTTTCTAAGTTTAATCAGAATATTATTTAAAAAGAGGTAACTGTCAGAATTTTGAAAATAATTCATTTTGTGAAGATTAAAAGTTTCTTTCCGTTTTTCTGTTTTCTTAGTCAAAATATCTAAAAGGAAAGTAACCGAAATTATCATGAAATGAAAAATTTGTAATGAGAAAGCAAAGAAAAAAGCCAATTTTTCTCAAATAAAGAAAAGTTCGTCTTTAATGACTTTCTACGGCATTTAAAATGTATTTTGGGGCAGAAACTGCATCACAAAAAATATAATTAATACATGTTCTTTGCACAATTACATTTGCCACTTTGGAAAATCGACAAAGTTAAAATACGAATATCCTTGAAAATAAATTTATTTTTATACAATAATGTGGCGCCAACCCTCTGCGAAGGCCAATTGTTGGAAAAAAACGAAAAAATAGGGGAATAAATCTCCAAAATCTTTCAAGATTAGAAACGAGAAAGTATATAACTTAAAGCTTAAAAATTCAATAGTCTTAATTACTGTTATGACTTGAGTATTATCCTAAAGACAGTTCCTCATTTAAAGTGAAAATATTATTTCTAAATTATTCTTTTATTACTATAATAAAACACATTAAAAAATTAACTATAAATTTGAATTTAACCTTTTATAATAATATATATTATTTTGGAAACGTATAGAAAAATAAATAAATGAATGTATGATGCAATCTTATTCTTAATCTAGTGGCGCCATCTACCTATGAAGTGAATTACTAATATATATAATGAATTCGTTGTTAAATAAGGAACAAATTATTACTTTTCATTTATTATCAGAATATTTAAGTCAATTTCACGAGAGTGGCTGACATATATGCATCTTAGTTTAGGTTTTCAAGTCAAAAGCGAACAGAAAATCCCTGAATTTTCTTAGATAAGGGATTAAAATATAGACACGTGATCTATGTGTTAAGTAGCTAAGTAAAGGGAATAATAGTTATTTTTAGTAAATTACATAAGTGCTTTAGGGAAAAATATGGCGCCAAGAAATCGCTGATTTCGTTATTTATGTGGGTGCGTGGAAGTAATTAGAATATTCTTTTAGTAATAAATATGGCAACACGCGAGATTTAATATACCTCCAGCGCGGGAAATAAAACGAGACTGGAGTTTTCAAAAAGTGATTTTGGAATACATTAAGACTTCACTAAGATTTTAAAATACATAATATTAGAATTTAAATTTAAATTAAGTGAGATTATTACATATATAATAATGAAGCATTTCCGATACTTTCTGAACAATCGTCTCGTGCAACACTAATTTATATGAAAGTTCAAATTTCGTCTCGTGATTAATGAATTATTTGGAGAATAAAATCTCTTCGAAATAGCATCAGAAACTCAGAATTATATTTTAACACTGAAACATGGCAACTTTTGAAAAATAGATTCTTAATTTTTTTTTAAATCAGGGGAAAAATTCGTACCGCGATTAGTTGGTATCATTAAAAAGGTTATTTTTTGAACTATAAAATGGTGTAAAAATCATTTTTGCGCGATAATCTTTTCTGAAGATGTCACGAAAAAACGTCATAATCTTGCTTAATTTTTAATTAATTGACATTTTAATTATTTTTTGGACTTTAAGAAGCTGACAGTGACCTTCCTCTTGTCTCGAAGGTTTTGTGTGCCAAATTTCATATTGATCGGACGAAAACTGTGGATTTGTAAAGAAGACATACATACACACAAACTTTTAACTTTTCATAAATAGATTAAGGATTCATGTCAGTGGAAATTACTTACCACCTATATCTCTATTAATAATCTTCATGAGAAAGAAACCTTTGAACATAATTCTACAGAGAAAGAAATCATTAACTTACATTCTAATTAGAAATTGCAATATAAACTGCAATATACGAGGCGTGTTCGAAAAGGAAAGATACAACCCGTAGAAGATAAAACGAAAAGTTTTTGTGAGCGCGTTGGCAACACAGGTTGTAACCTTGAACTTTCCGTTTTTCCATCACGGTCATTCGTTATTTCGACGCTGAGTCTGGTTGGAATAGCACGTATTTATAATGGCTGCGTCAATTCAAACTCCCGCCAAATGTGAGATACGTTCCGTGATACGTTTTCTTCATGCGAAAGGTGAGTGTTCAGCGGATATTCACCGTCAAATTGTTTCCGTGAATGGGAACATTATGAATACACAAAATGTTACGAAGTTGTGTCGTGCTTTTTTGGCGGCGGGAGGATAGAACTGGGGACCTTTGGGTTGCTAGCCGAAGATCCTAACCACTAGACAAAAGGA